>CABFOP010038951.1:0-10212 GCA_900683385.1 Anoplogaster cornuta
ATGTGGTGTCCAGAAGTCCGCTTGTCCAATATAGTTCGGTTACAGTGTTTCAGCGATAAAGGTCCACATCGCAGTGTAGTCCGGTCACTATTTCTGGGAGATGGATTTCCTGAATGCTTTCCTCTGTAGCAGTGACCAAAGAACGGCGAATTACAGCACCGAACTTCACGACGTGAAGAACTCTGCTTGTCCGTTGTAGCTGGTTAGTGTTTTTAGCGATAACGGTCCCCATCCCACCATAGTCCAGTGTCTACTACTGGAGTCTGTCTTCCTGGTTGTTGGGAATGCAAGTCGACAGGCAGGTAGGTCATCCAATCATTTCATTGCAGCCAAATGGATCATCTAATCATTTAATTCGAGCTGAAGGTCAAGTTAACAGACAGTAGTCGAATGAAATGATTGGACGGTCTTATTACAGTATTACAGCTGCTACAGACATCGATTTCTTTCCATTTTTCTTTCAGAGGACTTTGATTTCTGTCAGGATATAAAGACAATTTCTACTAATATAACCGAAAATGCTGCTCAGAATATTGCTCATACTACCTTTATGGAAGTACTTTAAATCATGGTGTTGAATGTTGAATGTTTAAACTATGGTGTTGAATGTCTTAACTTGGTTATCCTTAAAGTATAAAACTCTGAAACTCTTGATGTGTATCTTCATATGTTTTTAAAAAAACATGGTAGTTGGTCTCTAGATACTAACCACAGTCAGTCTCTGTGTGTCTTTGTGGCACTTCCTCTTTTTTTTTTTAGGTCTGTCTTATTGCAACTGTACCTCTTAACCAGTCAGTCGTTCCCATAATGTGAGCCAGTTCAGCAGTTCAGTAAAGGGATGTTCAGAGTTCAAATGTTACAGCCAATATTACACTATCCACCTGACCCACTCTGTCAGAAAACTGTCAGACTCACTAGTGTGAGGAGATTGATGTCAATGCAAAGCTAAAAACAAAACAAACTTTGGGCCTCCATGTCCTCCAAAGTCCTTCTTTTTTTTGTGTTATTACATGCTCTGAACTGTGAACTACTTGGCTGAGTGGCCTGTTTGTTAGGCTGCGAGGCACAGGCACTATGAGCATCAGTGTTACACAATCGGTTTACTGTCGGGAAGAGCAAACCAGCTTAATCCACCCACACCAATGTTGTTGAGCGGCTGTCCGTCCGTCTCTTTCACTTTCAGTCCTCCCCTGTTTCGAGATCTGCCTGTGCCACAACACCCTCATAAAGCTTAATAGCTTTATGGCCTATTCCATGAGCTACACCTCAGATCACCTTGGTCCAGTGCTGGGTCACATGATCACAGACTAGAGCTGAACTCCATGCCACCACGAGCGAGGTTAATCTCTCTGTCAGATGACAAAGCTCCACTTGGCATGAGCAGAGAGGTGGAGCTTTTTCTAGATTAACAGTTGTGGAAGTTACTCCCAACGGATATTAGATAACATTGTGTTCCCAATTCATGTAATGACTTCCCTTAGGTAGGGAGATTAGTGGGTTGGTAAATTACTATTGAGTTACTTCCACAAAGACACACGAATGATTCTTGCCAATACATGCTTTTAAATTGGCTTTTAAAGTAGAATTCTAAATGTAAAATGACATATTATTATTATCACTTTCACTTCAGTGACCTTCAGTGCAGTTGATTTACTATGCAGTAAATAGATCCGTTTGCACATAAAGACAATAGTTAGAATATTGCCTTTCCTAGTAATGACAGATAACAAGAGCAACTGAGGCCATGTTGTTATAATTCATAGGTCTTGCTGGAAATTTTACCATTTCGACAGGTAAATATTGACATTAGCGCACTTGTGCCTTCTTTCTCTGGTCATCTGAATGTGTCAGATTTTTCCTGGCTGCAAGTTGCTGGTCAGGGAAGCGTCTGTTTTGCAGTTCAGGCCATGTCAGCGTGTCACTTCGCTGTCCTCATATGGCCTTTTCTGTTCATCTGTCAACACAAATTTCAACTTCCTCCAGAAACATTTAAAAACAACACTGTCGGGGTGTTACTGGGGATTGTGCACAAAATGTAATTTTAGCAGCCTGTCGCTTCTCACTAAGAGAATTGGATTTTACTGGCTTATTAGCTTCAGGCCTACACTAGGATACAGATATTGATGTCATGTCAAGTCAAGTCAAGTATGTGTTTATGCATGCAGGGTATAAAAGATTTCCTGCTATAAACATCTCACGGTTTCTGTTTCTCTGTGCTTCTGTTTTCCCTTCCAGGGATCTGAAGTTGGACAATGTTCTTCTTGACAAAGATGGTCATTGTAAGCTGGCAGACTTTGGCATGTGCAAGGAGGGCATGTTTGACGGCGTGGTCACAGGCACTTTCTGTGGTACCCCTGATTACATTGCTCCCGAGGTCAGTTTCTTCCCTTGTATTGAACAACATGTCTCAATATAACTGCTAGTAACAGTACACACACACACACACACACACACACACACACACACTGTGTGCACCAAGACTCATAACTACTAATACCCTAAACAGTTGGATCCAACAGTTGGATCCTTAATCCACCATATCTATGACATCGGTTTCAATTATTGTCACAATGGTTTCAGTAGACATTTTCACTTGCATTAGTTTTTATGTATTTCATGTACAGTATTTTCCGTATTTTTATTCTTCACAGCAAGGAGTGGGAATGTTTTAAGCTTTCTATCACAGGTCAGCTGAGTTCACATGATGCACTTCCCGATCCCATCCTCTCCCCATCACTCCACCTCACTAAACCAAACACTGTGGCCACTACTCATCGCTCCAGACTCATTTCTGACTTGGTGCAATGTAACACACTTGTGCGGTCTTGGCCAAAGGCCAGCTTGAGTCCCATGTCGTTCTGAAGAGCTCTGTTGACTGGACAGCCCCTCATCTGAATGCACCACGAGAGACGTTGGTGCTTCAGTTTCTTAATAAGGGGCAGAGATACCTTGTGGTGTATGTTAAGCTTTCAAGACTTTGATTTATGACCAAGATGTTTGGATTAATTCATTGCTTCTTTGCTTTCCTCAACACTTGGTCCTCAGTGTGCCAGTTTTACAAACAGATAAACCCACACACCCACTAAGTGAACATCATGCAGTGGTTATTAGTTTGACATTTTACTGTATACAACAGCTCTGTGTAAAGTGCTGTAATGGGTAATTTGTTGGTGTGATGTGATTTGCTGCTACAGATCCTCCAGGAGATGCTATATGGACCCTCTGTTGATTGGTGGGCTCTGGGGGTGCTGCTGTACGAGATGCTGTCAGGACACGCCCCCTTTGAGGCAGAGAATGAGGATGACCTGTTTGAATCCATCCTCAAGGAGGAGATTGCTTATGCGTCCTGGCTCAGCACAGAAGCTGTGAATATACTCAAAGCTGTGAGTCCACTCTCTGTTCTATGGCCACTATCAGGATTCAAGTTAATGGTAGATTAACAGTAAACATTCTGAATGACTGCATGGTGGATGAAGATTACTTGGCTGTAATCTTTGGTTTTCATATCTCTTTGGGATGGGTCTTCTCGCAGGTTGCCTCTATCAGGCAGGACTCAACATTGTTCACATTATAAAATTGCTGGGAATGTTTTGTCACGTTTTTTTTAACTGTAAACGGATGGCAGAGGAAATAAATGTCTCACTGTAGATGTATTTAGAACATTATGGGAAAAACCAATGACCAGTGTGCAGTTACAGGAACTTACAGGAACCTGTGATCCCTGCACAGTGGGATGCTCCAATGAAAGCAGCCAAGTGATGATAGTACTATGATATGGAGGGTGAGAGCTGCATGAATGCTCACAGTCTGTTGGATGCAGCAAGAGATTACAGGTTTTATTGTGTTGTCCTTCAGACTGACTGGCTGCAAAATGACTGGCAGACAGCCAGCCAGCTGTTGGGCCTGACTCTTATATAACTATATTTAGTAGTGGTCTACTGCCCAGCCGCAGCACACAGGCTATAAATACAGCGACACCCCCTTCCTCTGTTCCTTCCTTCTTCCTTCTCCCCTTATCCTCCCAAGTGTTGTTATTCCAACATGCTTGAGGAAGCACTGGTCCAAGCTCCACCACGGATTTGCTCATAGTGACGCGTTACGTAAAAGATGAGTGATTTGAACGCTGCTGCACTATTTATACTGAAGGCTGATCCAGGTTAACGTGGTCTATACAAAGTATTCCCATTGTTGTGCAGAAATGTGGTTGAAGTTTGTTTGCTCTGTAGTGGTTTGTGCAAGAAAACATAAAGAGCAGGTGGGGCATTGTGCCTTATATTTGATAATCAAATAAAGTGATTGTTCTCCGTTTGCATGCATCTAATATGGTACAGTGTGGTGCAAAATGGCTTGTTCTTCCTTTTTTTCTGTTGTAGTGCTGACATGGCAGGTGTGGTAGAGTAGATGGCAAAGCTGACGTGTAGCCATGGAAAGATGGCATCAGCTCCAGTGGAACGGTCTTATTTCAGTTTTTGTGGTGTGCAGAGTTGGATGGAAATCCAGACGACTCACGAACTGATTCACCCCGCAAACATTGCTGGGTCTCCTCTCTGTCTCGTGATCATTCTTTTTTCATAAGTTCATCCCCTCCTCTTGATCTTTTCATTTCTTCTTATGTGCCATTCTCCTATATCCACATTCACGTCTTCTCGCATGTCTTTCCCCTCTTCCTCTGTCCAGATCGTTTTGCTGAGACTGCCGTGTTGTTCAGGTCCGGTCTCTGTGGCTGATGTGGCAATACATATTAATATTAATATACATATTAATCTCCACGTGTACTGGGGGTTAATCAGGCCACCCTCATTCGTGAGACAGAGGCTTGTCCAAGTCCAACAAGTGATTTATTATTCTATCGTCCTTCAGTAAGTGTGTGTATTACACCAGGAAGTTGCAACATAGCTGCACTTTCCTGGACCTGTTTGGTCTCTCTCCAACTATGTATAATGGCAGTTGCCACACTCCAGGGTGTGTTTGTTGGGTTAGGTAGGTGGGGATTGATGGGATGTCATCCTGGCTTGATTCCAGGTTGGCATAGTCCAATGGTATAATAAACATGTCTTCACTCTTCTACACAGATCATCTATAAATGTTTTGTTTCTTTAGATATTTGACAGATTTTATGCAGTTGATCATTTTTCACTGCTGTTTCTGTTGATGTCTTTCTAACATTCATTTTGTTGACGTTATTGCTATGGCCGTTTTATTTATTCTTAATTTTGTGTAGTGGCTTTGAGTTCATTCATGTTTCCCGTTTCTGCAGTTCTTGACCAAGAACCCTGCCCGGCGTCTGGGCTGTGTGGCCTCAGACGGCGGGGAAAGTGCGGTGACCAGCCACGCCTTCTTCACTGGCATTGACTGGGAGAAGTTGAACCGCAGAGAAATAGAGCCACCCTTTAAACCCAGGATCGTAAGTGATAAGACACTACGTAATGTTTGCCTTTCTCTTACCTTGTGGCTGCAATTGCACTGTAAGGCAATTTTGCTGTAATTGTGTTTACATAAGAAAAGGTTCTGAGAAATCCTACCTGTTAATTGGAAAATTGTTTCACAGTTTTCAAAGATGGTGCCATTTTGCACCAGCAAATGAATGTATGCTTTTACCTCTAACAAGAACGATACTTTATTATTCCCTCCAGAAAACGGCAGAGGACGTCAACAATTTTGACCCTGACTTTACACAGGAAGAGCCCACACTCACGCCCATGGATGACACCCTCATCCCCGCCATCAATCAGGATGAGTTTCGAAACTTCTCCTTCACCTCGCCTGAATTGCTGGAAAGCTAGAAGTTTCCTCACTGGCCCTCCAGAAACTTTTGGGTCAGCTTGCACTTCTCATGCCGGGACTCTCTGTTAATTGTTACTCTTCTCAGTGTTTTTAGCTTTGTCTCGACGATATCATGGCATTACACAGAGACATGAGAGTTGACCATGCCACAGAGCAAGCCAAATAAATGCTCCCTCAACATGAACTGAGGCTGCACTTGATGAACGCTTTAGCACTGCAACACCTGTGCAACACTTGAAGGCAACCAATATACAGTATATGAGCTTCTGAATTGTGATTCAGGTTTTGACTGCCATGGCTGATGGGACACATCCACGTCTATGCTGGAATGATCTAATCGACATGTTGATACTTCATCACACCATCTGTTCTCATGGAGAGAGGGCGAGAGAAAACTGCTGCCTTTTGGAAAAACAACAGTCCTAAAGAGTCTGGCTGAAGGCATGTCAAGACTGGTGTGTTATTACAACAGTATGGGAGAAATGTCTGATTTTTATTGTGAATTTGCTCGTGCACAGATTAATGAATTTGCTTTCAGCAAGCTTTAAGCACTTTTGGAACATGTGTTTTATGATTTTTCTGACTATTTCTGCTGTAGTACAGTCCAGAGAATGGAAGGATGGCTCGGTCAGGCACTCGGTCAATGTCTGTCCAACTCTGCCAGAGATTCCCAGAAACAGTTGAGCTGCCTGGCAGGACTGACTGAGCATATACAATAGTTTCTCAGTGATGTGACTCTAGTCAGAGGAAAAACAAATAATCAAAACGCACACATACACAGTGAATGAGAGTTGACTCCTTCTTTCAAAAGTGAAAAATGTTATATGGAAAGGGATAGAAGTGGAGTCAATTTCAGATGGGATTTGAGAGAATTGTAGAATGTCTCCTCCACAGAGCAGTGGAGTCTGATGTAACATTTCATCAAGTGTAGTGACACAAATGTATTGTGAAATTTCAGAAAGATTTGTGATTCACTAGCATCTGGTAAGGGGAAAAGTATTAGTACAGTGAATGCAATATGCCATTAACAGAAGGGAGCAAAATAGTCCAATGTAGAGTCTCGATGTGTCTGACTGAACGTTTCTCAAGAGAATCAGTAATTATTCTGCTCTCGCTCTCTCAACAAACACACGATCTTTGAAACATTCCAGGTTTGTGGGCAGACATGTTGGGTATTGCCAGCTCAGCAAGAGATGTTTTCACACCTGTAACACTCAGGAAGTTATTGAATATTCTCCCTGCTGCACACTTCTTCCACCCTCTGCTTGAATATAAAATGGAAACTAGGATGAGAGGGAAAGAGAGAACTTTAATCCTTGCTTTAAACCCTGCTGCACAGTACCATTGGCCAATCACCTGGTGGGGCCATTAGTGGTGCATTTTGTGGTCATAACGCGGTACAGAATAAACAGGAAACCACACAGCGTCATAACTGACGACTTTGATAGCAACAGGAAGACACAAAAGGGAAGAGAATCTTGCTCAGAGGTACTTACATTTGCTGAGCATGATAGTGCTGTTGGTAAAGGAGATTGAAGATGATTGTGGAAACAAAATGGCAACAAAAAAACTCTTGCCTTGAGGGGTGAACAATGGCGATGCCGTGCCCAGACATGGCCCTGACCTGATCGGATGGAGATGGACACTTCCTGTTGGTTAGAACAAGGAAGTCTTCAAGCACCACATCACAGCTGCTTATCTCCTCAGCCCCCGATTCTGTGGAAGATTTTACTGCTAAATAAATGAATACCTCCAAATAGAAGAACACACTTGTGCATGTTCTACCAAATGGAGGGCTGCTTTGCTGAGTGCCCAATTCAAAATTAATTAACACTGGAAAGATGCCCCTGCCATGAACTGCATTTTGTTATTAAGTCAAACAGCTATTTAGATCAATAAGAAGTTCTGTCCACTACGAAAAACTCAATTTGAGCCCAAACTCTTCTTATCCTGCCCTGATCCCTTTTAGTCTCTGATTTACTTTAATCATCAGTTTAGCTCATGTGCAATGGGAGAATGAGGGGCTAAAAACTCTATTTGTTTACCCCTCAATGTGTCCCTATCTGGCAGATTTCCTGGAGTAATGTCTGAATGAGAGAATAGACTTATGAGCCTTGTCTCAGCTGTCATTACAGAGACTTACTGATGGCTGCTGGCAGTGTCTCTGCGCTGCTTGATTGAATCAGTATTTGGCCCTGTTGTCCTGACCATTTGATACCCCCAGAAGGAACAACAGAAACTGAAAAAGGTAGACATCTTCTCCACAAGGACGTCAAGTCAAGTCAACGTTATTTATACAGCACATTTAAAACAACCACGGTTGACCAAAGTGCTGAACAGGCCCAAAACAGGCTTAAAATACCAAAAATACATTTCACCAATCTACCACCATCAATCCAAACCTGGCCAGCCCCGACGAAGGAAAAGACAGAAAGATCAGGGCAATAAAAGATAGAAGGAGCAGATTAGTAGAGTCAAGGGAGGTCGTCTGTCATCGGGACTGATACTCTCCCCCTGCCGGACCGGGCTGTCGACTCTACTTCTCTACCCTACTACCCTCTTGAAACCGAGTTAAACTGGTTTCCAGAAATCACAATCCTATAAATACAGCCACAATGCTACATTAACCATGCGCTAAGCTACGAGATACACCACGCCACACACAAGGCCTCCTACCCCAGCGTATGCCCCCCACCAGCCAACATGCCCCTCTCCCACCCACAACCACTCACCCGCTCGCCCTGCCGCCCGAGACAAGCCCCCAACCCCAAGCCCCAGCTGAGATCAAGCTGTTAGAATGCAATTTGAATTAAAGGCCAAAGAGAAGAGGTGGGTCTTCAGCAGTGATTTAAAGGTTGCTAGGGTCTGAGCAGATCTGATCTGGATAGGTAAATTGTTCCAGAGATTGGGGGCAGCCACCGCAAAAGCTCGGTCGCCTCTATTTTTGAGCCGGGCTCTCGGAACATCCAAAAGCATCTGGTTAGTCGACCTGCGTTTCCTTATAGAAGCAAACATGGTTGGAGTCATGATCTAATTCGACAACAACTACAGGCTGGAGGACTAAACATATAATGTAGACATGCAATTAACAAGGCTTGGGGTATGCAAAGTTATTAAGTTGAGAAGTCATTCTCTGTTGAAGAGGAAAAGGTCCAACAATGTTTAGTCCTCCAGCATGTGGTTGTTGAATTAGATCATGACTCCAATCTTGTTTGGGATCATTGGCTGCAATAATCAAGACATGGATACAGAAAGTAAATCCTGCAGAATCAGCTTAAAAGACAGAAGTATGGATGTACTGTATTGCCCTCTGCTCAAGCTAGACCCACTTCACTCCAGTCACATTGTAGTGTTGTGCCACCCAGCCAACATTTCTGGGAAGTGAGCATTCCAGGTCCAGACACTAAAGGTTTATCTCAAGTTCATTGTCACGACTTTAGATGTAACAAGCAGCAGGTCCAGAGTAAGAGAATTAAGTATTCTATGAAAAAAAATCACAAGGAAGGATTTTTGACCAGTGGTGACATTTGCTGTGATTTTGAAAATTGGTAAATCATTTTCTTTCACAAAGCAAGAGCTGAATCATAGGCAAGAGGGGATGACTTCCAAGCATGATCCAAACGTTCCCCTGTGGTAAGAGAGGAGGAGCCACTACCCAGTTCCAGGTCTCACAGGCTAGCCCGGCATCTCCAAACCAGCTCAGGAAAATTACAACAAAAAAGAAACTCTCTTAGAATGTGTCAACTGAAATCTAACCTAACTCCTCCATATGCTCACACTTATTGTTTATTCAGTCAGAAATAGGTAGCCCACATTTGTAATGTTTTAATAAGCACTTTACACCGATAAAAATGTGTCCTCATCTTACACTGGAAATGTTTAGTTTACATAGTTTATTTGTCAATTATACACATACAATGCATTAATATAATACAACACCCCAACACTATTCCTATATGGATTTATAGTGCGTCTACCACATTCAATAGTTTATAACGATCTAATCCTAATTTATATGGTATTTTGCATTTAGGCCTATTACAGGATTACTAGTTTTTTTGCAAGGGTCTTTTGCTGTGTTGTGGATCATATTTCTTATGTGTACCTAGCCTCACATGACTCTACAGCATTCTGCAGTAGAGTCTCACTCGTATCCCCCCAAAATCAGGAAAACGAAAATTCGCCGCCGACATACTTATTTAAAAATGCACCAATCTCAAATAAAACGTACTGCTGAGGAAGCCACAGGAGTTTTCGCAAAAACATGCGTGGTGGTGTTATGAAATATTCCGTAAATTTGAAGTAACGGGTCCATTTGTCTGCTCGGTCACGGTTCTGCTTCGGTTTTCCGCGTATAAACTGCTCAACAGCGCCATCGCCGTTGCTAGGTGGTATTACATGTCACATAGAAATGAATGGGCTTTGTCG
>CABFOP010038982.1:0-11893 GCA_900683385.1 Anoplogaster cornuta
ATATCTATAGTCTTGTAAATTTTTTTTTTTTTGTGTAATTTAGTGTTAGAATAAAGTCGCGTTTAAAAATCACTCTCTCTCTCTCTCTCTCTCTCTCTCTCTCTCTCTCTCTCTCTAAGCGTGTGACCACAGCGAGGGGAACTGCTGTACTTTCCGGTCCAAACCCACTCCAGAATTTCGTCATCGAGTGACATCGGCCCCATGTGAGTTATGTGTGGGGTCTGAGTGTCTGAGCCTCAGCTGGCCATTGGGGGGCGGAGGGAGGGAGATTTTCAAGTGTGTACTGTACTTCACCCTCACATAACTATTCAGTGTTAGAGCTGAGGAACTCCAGAGAGAAGAAGACGAGTGTTTCTGAGGCACCATAACATTTTGAGTTTTGTTTCCTGTCATTTTTAAATCTTTGACTCTGCAATAGACGCACATGGATCTGGACCTCGGTGGGATATTTCTCCATAACAGCACCTACAATTACGACAACTACGAGTATGAAGAGGACTGCAAGCCAGAGAGCAGGGGTCATTTTGAGGCCACGTTCGTCCCGGCGCTGTACTCCCTGGCGCTTGTCGTGGGTCTTGCGGGGAACGGACTGCTCCTCGGGGTGCTGGCTCAGAGGAGGCGGGCCTGGAGCGTGACGGACGTCTTCGTCCTCCACCTGGGTGTGGCGGACAGCCTGCTGCTGCTGCTGACGATGCCCTTCTGGGCCGCACAGGCTGCTCGGGACCAGGGGTGGAGCTTCGGGACGCCCTTCTGCAAGATCACCGGAGCCATGTTCAATGTAGGTGCCGGGCGGCGTGCGGATCAGGCAGGAACGGGAAGGGAGTAGGAGCTTATTTCAGTTTAGCTGTAAAGGAGGGGGAGTTTTTGAATGGAATGTTGGGCCATTATTTCCTGTCAAATCAAGACGCACTCAGCAGACCAGGGTCAATGCACTTTGTGATGGTATTGAGCAAGTACACTCTCTGGTGGACTTCCTGCCATTTCAGCATTTCAGAGAAGGGGATGGGAACATAGATGTGTAACAAATATGACAATTTAGGAGCCCTTTCTTTATACAGGATACTAATCTATTTCTTTCTCTTTCTTTCTGTCCTCCAAGATCAACTTCTACTGTGGGATCTTCCTCCTGACGTGTATCAGTGTGGACCGCTACCTGTCCGTCGTCCATGCTGCCCAGATATTCTCCCCCAAGAAGCCCCGGTTAGTCCACCTCAGCTGCCTGTCGGTCTGGCTCTTCTCCCTGCTCCTCGCCATCCCTGACTGGATCTTCTTGGAGGATGTAAAAGAGGGAAGACAAGGGAGAAGGGTGTGTGCTCACAGCTACCAGCTTGCCTCGCAGTCGATGTCTGACTGGCGACTGGCGTCACGTTTGCTCTACCACATGGTGGGCTTCCTCCTGCCCTCAGCCGTCCTGCTCTTCTGCTATTCCTCCATCCTGCGCAACTCCCCGGGCCTCCAGAAGCAGAGGGCTGTCGTCCTGGCCCTGGTGGTGGGCTTCTTTCTCTGCTGGACGCCATACAACATCACCCTCATGGTGGACACCTTCCTGAACAACTCCAAGGCACCAGAAGGAGCTGCTGCTGTCGCCTGCGCAAAGACCAGAACTTCCCTGGAGACCAGTCTGGTGGTCACATCTGCCCTGGGCTGCTTTCACGCCTGCCTCAACCCTCTGCTGTATCTCAGCCTATGTAGAAACTTCAGGATACGGGCGCTGGAGATGCTGAGGTGTGTGAGAGGGACGCAGGCTGATTCCAGATGCTCTCTGTGGGAGTTGGGTGTTGGGAAGGAACCATCGTCTGCCAAGGATCATGAGTTGAAACAGATGACAAGTGTAGAGCATCAGGTGCAGTCCAGTCAGAGCAAACAGTCATCAGCTCTCACTGGACTGCCCTCATCTGTGGCCCTCTGAAATGATCTGGCTGACATTTCATCCCTGAGGGGAAGTTGCTGTGGGGTCATGGAGTTAAGAAGGGAAGGACAATTTTCTGTGTAGAGGAGGAAGGCATAAAAAAAGATGCTTTTTTAGTTTTTTTCTTTCATGGGAGAGTTTTAGAGCCACGTTATGGTGACCTATGCTGATTGTGCTTTTATTTTGTAATCGTCACTGGCATGGTTTTGTATGTCACCCTAAATCCAGCTTTTTTTTTGTCAATTGTAAGATATTTGTGTATTATTATTATCATTATTGTTATATTTTACCATTGATATATTAGGAAATAACTGAGTGAAACGCAATGAGCGCTTCCATTTTTATTAGAGCTATTGAAAGACTCATGGATTAGTTATCATAGTTTTCAGAATATAAGCTGTTACCCCTGTCAGTGAGTGGTATCATGATTTTTACAGCTGAATGTATTACCAACTGTTTCACTTTTCATTCTACTGGACAGTGGGGAAATCCCATGACTGTACATTGAGTCTGTAGATGTCGGTATGAGCACAGCAGACGGAGTAAGTTTTTTTTTCCTGCCACATCCCACACAATTTGTTAGATTTCATTGTTGCAACATGGTGTTTGGCCCATGGCAGGCAGGATGACACAAACAGGTTGTGATGTCATGTATCAGGTGACAGAGAGAGAGGGAGGGGGGGAGGGGGGAGGCAAAAAGGTCTCTCTGTTGGGGAGAGAACTGTGTCATGCTTTCTATGCAAGAGCAGGGGAGGAGAAAGAAGAGAGAGGGTATGTGGCGAAAGGAGGAAGTACAGATAATTAGTTTATGTTTAGTTTTAGTTTCACTAATCCTTTGGTTTCATCTCCACATTACCTTGCAGGTTGCGGCATGTCTGAGTGGCATGTTAAACCTGTTTTTTTGGTTGAGTGCCTGAATGTGTAAGCTACAAAATAATCATGTTAATGGGAATAAATGTGACATGAAATAGAACAAAGCATGCATGCAAAACTGGGACTTTTCAGTTCAATGTAATTGTGTGTGTATTAAAGTGTGTTCTTTTTGCAAGCCAAAAGAGACCTTTCTTTCCTTCCTCTTTCTGGTAACCAGCTTGGTGTTTCAATTAATTTTACATTTTTCATTTTCTCATCTTCTTATGATCATAAGCTCTATGAAATGTTGGGTGCCTGTGGCAGCAGCAACACATCAAGGTTAGAACTTGTTAAACGTGTCAGATTAAAGTAAATGTTTGCTTCCTGCTTAAAACAAAGCTTATCTGCTAACAGACACATATAAGCTGCTAATCAGGCCTGAGAGTGTGTTATCAGCAGAAATGAAACCTTGCATTTTTTTTGGTACTTAAGTTTGAAACTTGTAGCCATCTGGTTATGGGATGGTCTCTAACCACGCGGCTTGTACTTGTTTTCTTCTCACATATCTCTCAAATAAGAAGTGTTATAGAGTCTCATGTTTAACTGGGTCCTGGTCAAAATGGTGTCTGGGAGTGCACTGATGGTAATTTGTGGTTTATCACGATCATGTGGTGAAGTTTGCATATTGGCGACGTTTGCCACAGCATAACTCTGAGGCTGATTGCACAATATCACTCCTCACACTTTGCATAACCCACATAGCAGGCTGCGTCACATTTTTATTTGAACCCTGTCTTGGTTTCCTGTCAAGGTAATGGAAGATACATTTCCACTGAAACCACTAAATGCGGATGTACATTGGTAGGTGGTTCTGTATAATCTGTGATCTCTTGTTATATAACTATATCCAACCACAGAAAGTGCCATATAAATACAGTTAAGTTATTATCCAAATGTTTTAAATTGAGATGTTGAGGAATACATAGAAAATAGAGACGCTGCACAATCTAAATTCTCCCAAAGTTCTAATTCACAGAGATTACATAGCTGCCAACATCGGTCCACTTATACATTAATCTACGATTCTTCATAATCTCATTCACAGCTGTCTGTCTCGTGTCCCTTTGGTGGTTGTTTATATATTTTCGCTTAAGCAAGTTTGTGTACAAGTCAATTCATGTTTCTGTTAGACAACCAATAAAGATTCAAATTCAGAAAGCTTAAATATCTCATGAGTTTAACTTAATTTCTGAATTCATGAACAAAAGAAAGACTAAAAACTGTGTATGTGTGTTAACATAAAAAAAAGTCCAGTTGTGTCTTTCTGGAAAGGCCTTATTTGGCCCTGTCACTGTACAGCGTGAGGAAACAACACCAGTAAATAGTAAAGAAATACAATTTTATTCAGTAATTCAAGCAACATAGCAATACTTCTTGCAGCATTACATATTACAGAAACCTTTTTTTTTATTTTATTTTTTTTATTTTTTTTACATAATAGAGAAACAGGGTTGCTACACAAAAGGTACCTCAGTGACACAAAAGCATTATTATACAGTATTAAACAGAAATGTCAGGTTGTGAAGGCTTGTTTAGTTGATGTCCATGCAGTTTATGTCAGTTTGCTGTAAGCTTGTTCAGGTTTTTTTTTGGTTTTTTCTGTCTGTCCTGTCTGTCTGTGTGCCTGCATGTCTGTCTGCAGTTTGTCTGTCTCTCAGATAGCAATGGAGTTGGAGGTGTCTCCAGACTCAGACCACATGGAGCTTCGCCTGCTGGTTGCAGTAGATTGGAGTCTGACACCCATCTTCAGCTTGCAGCCCAGAGACCTCAGGATGTCGAAAAGCTGACGTCGGAACTTCACACCCACAAAGGCATATAGTATGGGATTGAGGCTGCAGTGGAGGTAGCCCAGAGAGGAGGTGACTATCATGGCTTTTTCCAGAGATGTTTTGTTCGCACAGCTGTAACTGGTGTTGTTATTGGACTTCAGTGTGTCCACCATGAGGGTGATATTGTATGGTGTCCAGCAGAGAAAGAAGACCACCACCAGGGCCAGGATGACCCTGACAGCCCTCTGCTTCTGGAAGCCCTGGGAGCCACGCAGCAGCCGGAGCAGGATGCAGGAATAGCAGAAGAGCAGGACGGCTGAGGGCAGGAGGAAACCCATTATGTGGTAGACCAGACGTGACGCCAGTCGCCAGTTAGCCATTGACTGAGCGAGAAGCAGGTAGTTGTGAATACACTCTGTTTTGTGTCGTCGCTTATCCTCCACAGCCTGGAGGAAGATCCAGTCAGGGATGGTGAGGAGCAGGGAGAAGAGCCAGACTAACAGGCAGCTGAGGTGGACTAACCAGGGCTTCTTGCGGGAGTACATCTGGGCAGCATGGACGATGGACAGGTAGCGGTCCAGACTGATACACGCCAGGAGGAAGATCCCACAGTAGAAGTTGATCTGGGGGCACAAAGAAACCAACAAGGCCAGTGAGAGGTGAAATTTGATTGTATAACCATTGTACATTCAATATCATGCAAAGCACTGTGGATGGTAACATAAAAAGTTTAACAAGCCTTTCGGGCAATGTTTCCTCTTTCTTCCTGCAGGTCTTACCGTGAACATGGCTCCAGTGATCTTGCAAATGGGTGTCCCGAAGCTCCATCCCTGGCCCTGAGCAGCCTGTGCAGCCCAGAAGGGCATCGTCAGCAGCAGCAGGCTGTCCGCCACACCCAGGTGGAGGATGAAGGTGTCTGTCACGCTCCAGGTCCGCCTCCTCTGAGCCAGCACCCCGAGGAGCAGTCCGTTCCCCAGAAGACCCACGACAAGCGCCAGGGAGTACATAACCGGCATGAACACTGCCCCAAAACGCATGCCCTCGTTAAGGTCGCATACTGCATCCATAGGATTGTACCCGTATGATGGGTAGGTGGTGTTCTCAAAATAATCTTCAAGGTCGGCCAATTCATTTTCATCCAGTGAATATTCGCCACCATTGGCCTTCAGAGATTCCTGCATATATAATACAAAAAGCAAAAGTTGGAGCGTTTCACCTGCATGATTTCCTTCAACCACATGGTGGCACTGTGCTCTGTAAAGTGTTCTCTACTCTGCCAAAGAATAACCTAGTGCAGTGGTTCCCAATCCAGTCCTCAAGGAGGTCCTGGAGCTAAAACCTGCAGGACAAGGGGACCTTGAGGACTGGATTGGGAACCACTGACCTAGTGTGCCAAAGTGGTACGGAGCCCCAGAGAAGACATGGAGGATTTATTAGATTAGATTAGATTCAACTTTATTGTCATTGCACTAAGTACAAGTACTGGGACAACGAAATGCAGTTAGCTTCTAACCAGAAGTGCAAATAGTAGTAAAGTGCAGAATAGAAGTATGTACAAATGTGGAGATAAATATGGGATATGGGGATAAATATGGAATAAACAGTATAAACAGTATAAACAGGAATATAAACAGGAGGGCTATAAGTATGGATAAATATGAACATAAGTATGGAATAAACAGTATAAAAACAGTAGTTATTCCGTGGCCACGGATGAATTAAAAGCTATACACATGTTTTTAGGATGCAATGACCTCTGCATTTTAATGAATTTATGTTCAAATGGGAACAATGATAGATGACCTGTAAATAGACCATTCTATTAACTAATGTAAGGCATCAATATCTGGACTACAGTATGTTGCTGCTCGGTTCCTGAACCCCAATGAAGAATAGGCTACAAACTGGTCAGTTACAAAAAGCTTCAAAGTAAACAGAAAAAAGGTGATTCACTAAATTCAATGACATTTCAAACATTAGTGTAGAAGTCTGACAGTATGATAATTTTAGAACATTAAAATGTAATTTGACAATCTTGTACAGGTATGTGGAATATTTACTTTTACCAATGATGTTTGACCTTTGTTAATACATAGGCTACTGTACCGTGGCCACGAAAAAAAATCTGTCTGAAATGGTTCAAACAAGGCAAAAGTACACTGTGGTCTCTAAAGCGATGCACCACTCTGCTTAGGGTGTGCCTCTCAAAAGTAAAACAAAGCAAGAACAAAAAAAATTAAATATGCTGCATAATTTTCATTCAACATTTCTGTCAAATAAGGTTACAGAAAAAAAAGGACCAAATCAATTTAAATCTAATTTTAACTGACATAATTATAATTGTAATGCTCTTAGTAAAGGATGATATACATTGGCTGATGTAAATCTTAAATGAACACTTACCACATCTGACATTGTCTTTTCAATTAGCAGATTCTACAGGTTACACAGTACAGAGAGGAGCTCTAGCTTGTGACTTAGTACTACCAGTATCATAGCATCTATAGGGACGCTTTGGGCTGCATGCAGGAAATAACCAAACTAGTGCGCTGGTTCTCCGCTGCTCCATTCTGTCTCACTCTCGACTCACTTGTCGATCTCCCTCTAGACACAAACACTAACACACAGGTTAAAGGTCCCGGCTGCCATTGGCCTTAATTGGCCGCAGCCAGTGGGAGAATCAGCCCACTCGCTTGATTCTACATTTCAATTTCTACATACATTTCTTATTCTTAATTTAAATAAGTTAGATTTCCTGTTCCTGTTCACTAAAACCTATGATGTCATGAATTATAACAGCTTAGTGGACTTGTAGTTATTCTTATTCTTCAGAGGCCTTCATTATATTTTTCACCTAATATTTCAGACATATTGAAGTCATTATGTCCATGTTTTAACATTCCTCACAACACAGAGATATGCCAGACAGCGTATTCCTTAAAGACATAGACAAAGAAATGATAAAGTACTCCTGTGTGTGGTTTTCTGACAATTCAAGCTTTTCCATAAACACCAAGAATACCAAGAAGAGATTAGTGCAGTGATGCATTAGTGCATACTGGCACACGTCACAAACAGAACAGGACCTCACATAACAGGGAAGAAAATGGATAGTCGACTATACTTACTATACTATAAATTATAATAATTTATTATAATTCATGATCAGCATTAGCAAAACCTTCCTTTCCCTTAATACTTAATGAGTCTAAAATCTCACTATAATCAATTTTGGATTTATCTCGGTCTCTGCTGTGAAACCGCAGGTCGATATGTTTATCACACCTTTCTGCTTCTCCTTATTGCTCATTGTCTTTGCCTATACCTTTCAGTCTCTCTCACAGACACACAGATCACACACACACACACACACGCACACGCACACGCACACACACACGCACGTGCGCGCATGCAAACGTCACACCTGTGTCTACTTTTTTAGTTGTCTGTTTCCCCTGGTTCACTCCCCGGTGCAAAAGGTTTCGAGCACATGTTCCTGTTTTTATAACACCTTTTTTGTGCAGATGCAGTTTGTGGTGAGGAACTGATATGCATCTGCCCATGAATCTGCAAAGAGCCACAACCAAAGATAAAACATGTTGGTAAAGGATTGATTTGTAATTTGTGCAGACCATTTTTAACATTAAAAACAAAACATCCCACATGTCTGTTTCTTGACAAGGTTAGTCTTAAGCATCTGCATCAAAAAGTACTTCAGTACTGTATGTAAGTATTGAAACTTTAGGTCAGTCATGTGACATTATGGGTTTCAGGTGATTGTAGAAGGGATATTTGAAAAGAAAAAAGGGATATGGTAATGCTGATACACTCTGCGTATACGTATATGATTTCAGTCAAAGCCTGGGCAGAACAAAAACATTTTTTTCTCCATAACTCATTTGGGTATATTAACAACCAGTTAGATTCTACAGTATCATCACTGTTTTATAGTGTAACCTTTCCCAACAATGACTTTTCACATAATTTTTAAGTCACTATTTTCATTTTCAATTATTAATCAATCATTTATAATGTAATCACCCAATCTTTGTTGACCGTCCAAATAAAGGACAAATAAAATTTAAAAAAAAGTATAAAATCATTACATGTTCATGTCATCTTCAATGTGGTTTGAGAGAGACAATAAAGGTTATTTGTTTCAAAGGCAGAATTTGTGAAAGTGTTAAATCTTTCGATAAAACCCTTTAAACACAAGTATACAGGATACAGTATTATGAATGTAAAGTTGCAATATTGTTTCTGCATGTGGGAAAGCAGTTGATATGAATATAATAAAACATAAATACAGTGATTTTGATATGTTATTACATATACACTACTGGTGAAGTTATTACATTATTCATCAAAAAAGTTACTCAAAAAGTTACTCATGAGGAAAATGTAATACATAATTGCATACATGTTTATTACATTATCCAGTTTTGTTGCATTATAAAAAAAGTTTGAAAAGATTATTACATTATGACAAGTTGCTGTTACAGGGCTTAATAAGTCAAAGTTTTACTATGAAATTCTTTCTGTGAATTTCTGAGAAATGCGGCCCCAGTCATCGCTCACATTCTGTCTGTAACATTTATGTTAAATGTCACTGTGATAATACCACCCTCCTGCCCACAAAGGCTTGCACAGTCGACCCACAGAGGCAGCCATATTTCCAAATTAGCAGGTGCATTTTACAAAATGTGTTAAGTAAAATGGCAGAATTAGAGTTGCATGTTTACTACCCCTAAATCTATTTTTTGTTGTATGAGCACAAATGGGAAACCATAGAAATGTGCAGATGCAGTAAAGGAACTGAAAGAACCAAAACATAGGAAGTGACCTTTTGGTGGTACTTCTTCCTATACCATTTATCCATGCCCTATTCCTCTCTACACATGCTTGCATAGCAAACAATCTTTTTGAGAAGTCAAAACATGTTTGTAATAACTTTATGGTTCACCTCTGTTGTGGATATTGGCAGAAGTTGCAATCCTAATCCACAGAATTCACCATCACCCTGATTTCATCAATGTTGCATTTTCTTCAAAACTTCATGTTATGTTGGTTATATAAGATGATGCATACAATACGAATTTTGTTATTGTTATTATTTCTAAATAGGTAAATTATTACAGTAATGCATCTTGAGAAGATGTCCCCTTTTGCATCACTACTGTTCACTACTACTGAACATCTGCAGAAATTACTTTGCAGAACTCTCACTTTATTCATTCCTTCCCATTTCAGCCGTGGCATGTTTTCAGCTTACTGAAGAAACATCACCACACCACACCAGTTGTTAAGTGTGACACATTGGATAACAGCTACAGTAAACCCAAATAGAACCCAAATAGATTAGAAATGAAGGGTCCCTGAAGGGACGATGATTACATCATCTGAGTAAGGTGCTTTCAAATGTTTCATTCTGACATGCTAAATCTGTTTGTGTGTTACAAACTTGATAAACTGAAAGGAGAAGGATGGGTAGTCAAGTAGTCAACAACACCATTAACTGTGAACAAGTCTTCACTATCAGGTAGAGGCAGCAGTAGCAGACCACATAAACAAGCACAGGAAGTTTCATAATGAATAATACAAATATTAACAAATATCAAATATCTTCTCTATTTACTCAGCTACAGGTAAAAAAAAGTCAAGTCAAGTCAAATGTATTTCTAGAGCACATTTAAAAACTCGCGTTGACCAAAGTGCTGTACAACTCAGACAAGTAAAATCACAGTAAAAAGACTAAAACAAGAAACACCCACATACAAGCATCAATACACACAACGACAAATCATCAACAAAGGCACAAATCAAACCACATCAGGAAGAATCAAACGCTAAAAAATAAAAGAACATTTTAAGCCTGGAGGGGGCAGATCTGATAGAGGGTGATGCTATTCCACAATCTAGGGGCTGCAACAGCAAAAGCGCGGTCACCCCTGAGCTTATGTTAAGATCGCGGGACAGCCAGGAGGCCCAAGTCAGATGACCTGAGGGAGCTGGAGGTGGAATAAGGGGTTAAGAGGTCTCTGATATAAGAGGGAGCCTGAAGACAAACAGGAGAACCTTAAAATCAATTCTGAACCACACTGGAAGCCAGTGGAGAGAGGCCAGAATAGGGCTAATATGGTCTCTCTTCCGGGTACCCGCTAGGAGCCTGGCAGCAGCGTTCTGGACCAGTTGCAGGCGGGACATGGATGACTGACTGATCCCAGTATACAGGGAATTGCAATAATCTAAGAGAGAGGAAATGAAGGCATCTCAAGATCATTGACTGAAAGAAAAGGCTTGATTTTGGCAATAGTACGAAGCTGGAAGAAACTGGCTTTTACTACTGCATTGACCTGCTTGTCAAACTTAAAGGCGGGGTCAAATATCACACCAAGGTTTTTGACATAGGGTTGCCTAGGCTGTTGGTAATCAGTTTGATGGAGTCAGAGGGGCTTGACTCCAAAAAAGCACGATTTATGACATTCAAATGTTGATGAAGTTCCCTATTTAGGGCGTTATATAAATAAAACCACAGTGCTAAAGTAAATCTTTATTACTCCTTATAGCGCCTACAAAACTTTCAAAGTTGTCAGATCGCTGTATAGTTCACACTACACAACTTGGGCCCAATCCCAATTCTCATTTTCACCCCTAGCCCTCGTTTTCGAGTGGCCCTCGCTTTCACCCCTTCCCCTCAAAACGAAGTGACGAGGGCTATTGGTGAAATCTTTGGCCCTAAGTATTGGGACAACCCTTCATGCCCATGATACGTCATCACGTCCTCGGTGGCGTTTACGTAAATACACGAGTTTGTCACCGGTTCGCGATCGTGACTTTTTTTCAGGTATATTTAGTACCGTTTAAACTGTAGATATGTAGCGTATTCACCTGACACCATTTGCACTGCTTCTGTTTACTCTTTTTACTGTTTACTGTTTATACTGACACCTAGTCCCCCTGTTTATACTCCTGTTCATACTGTGTTATACTGTCTATTCCATATTTATGTTCATATTTATCCATACTTATAGCCTGTTTATACTCCTGTTTATACTGTTTTTTATACTGTTTATTCCATACTTATGTTCATATTTATCCATGCTATAGCCCTCCTGTTTATATTCCTGTTTATACTGTTTATACTGTTTATTCCATATTTATCCCCATATCCCATATTTATCTCCATATTTGTACATACTTCTACTCTGCACTTTACTACTATTTGCACTTCTGGTTAGAAGATAACTGCATTTCGTTGTCCCAGTACTTGTACTTTGTGCAATGACAATAAAGTTGAATCTAA
>CABFOP010039055.1:2231-14565 GCA_900683385.1 Anoplogaster cornuta
CTGTTTTAATTCAGATGGGGTGTTGCCTGGCCGCCTCCTCCTCCACTCCTCCAGACTCAAAGGGCGAGGGAAAAGTGTGTGTGTGTGTGTGTGTGCGAAAGCGAGAGACAGACAGTTGCCCATCACTATCACCATCTGCCTGTAGTTAGAGAGTGAAATGGAAATACTCCACTGTGTGCGGTTGGTGAAAAGGCAATTTCCTAGAAACACACCACCCCACTGCCCTTTATGCTGCTTTCACTGTAGCGCACACACACATGCACGCGCGCACACACACACACACACTCACTCACATTTCCAATAACACACATCAGCAATAACACAGATTGATTTAATAATGCAGTTTAAAGCACAAACCTCTTTCTGATGTACTTGTTAATGGTAGACCGATAGTTGGGGATGCTGACAGACAGTTGTCGGTTTAAATCCACAGACTGGCTGGTGGATGGATGGGTGGGTGAAGGGAATTAGAAGAACTGCTGTCATATTGCCGTTGAGCAAGGCAGTGAATTCCCAGCCAGTCTAGTGGAGCTGCTCACTGGCCGACAGTGAGACTGCAGGGCAGCGGTGTGTGTGTCTTGAGTGTGTATATATACATTCATGTGTGTATGTGGGTAGGTGCGTGTGTTTGTATCCATGTATATGCAGTCTGTGTATGTGGCGTTTACTCCCCCCCGGGGCCGCGGCAGTAAATAAGCGTCTTGTTTACGTCAACCTGCCAGGTTAAATACGGGCGGTTATTATCTCGCCATCCAGTCGGTGTAATTCTCACGGGGACAGGACAGAAATCAACTCACCTGTCCCTTTCAGACGCAACATTTGCTCGTGGAATTCGAAATGAAAGGGACACGAGAGGATAAAGAATGTGGTGAAGGTAGACGCTCTTAAAAAAAAAAGAAGGTAGATTTGATGTATAGCCGTGGGCCTGCATCTGTAATTAAGCAATATTTCTCCGCATTTCCCCATCATGCTTCATGTCACAGTGTTTCATCGCTGCCAACCATCGCTGGAAACGCAAACAAATGAGAGTTGTGTCAGCAAAGCGAGATTTATTATACACAATCACTGTTGTTGTTGTTTTGTATTCACTCACAACATTGGCCATAAAAAGACCGGCATCATCCCTGGCAGAGTAGAAGAATAGGTCTTCTAACCTCTGGTGTCTTTGTTATTCAGGTAATGTGACATGAAACAGGTGTGTGGTTATGTGAGATGTCTGTCTGTATAATTGAAGGAGCAACAATATAATGGTCGATGACACTGATGGCTAAACAGGAATTAGACAGAGCTGCATGTAGCGGGAGCCACACATTTCCAGTTCGGTCTGATTCAACTCTCCCCAACAGAGGTATGGCAGCCTGTGTGGGATGGTAATAGAGTTTGAGCCAAAGCAGAAGTCTTGGCGTGGTAATGAACGGTCCCTTGAGGCTCCCAGGATGGGATCTTTAATTAGAAATGGGATGGAGGAAATGCAGGATTGGGATTAATGCAGGGCCAGTTAGATATTCCCCACCAAAACAATCCACCGCTGCTTTACTGAGCTCCTGCTGTTGAGTTCGGGCATTCCTATTAAAATATATGACACATGAGCAGCCTTATGATCTGTGTGCGCTTGAAGACCTTAGACCCAATACGATTGTCGCGTTAGAGGTCTGTGGCCGGCCAGCGATAAATTGATACACTGTCACGCATGGACGCCAGGTCATTACACACCCTCGCCCACCGCATAACCCCCTTCAATCTCACCCGGTCTCTCTGTTTCACCATCTCTCTCTCTCGCCAGATCACAGAGAGGCGAGCCGTCGGGGAAGGAGAGAAAGAGAATCAAGGGTAGTTTAGTCAAACCTGCACCTGAGACGTTGGCAGGTATCACACCGTTCTCTACTCTGGTTCATTTGATTTCATTTGACCTCTGTGGTGCAGACACACACAAAAAATGACCGCACAAAACGAGAGAAACAAAGACACAAAGGTATTTGCCACAAAGTATTTGTACATCCAACAGCCTCGCTAGCTGCGAAAACAGGCCGAAGCTGATTAACAATGAAGTCTGGCGCTCTCGAACGCTCCTGGCTGCAATGCCTTCCAAACTCGATCTTTTGCTCTCCTAGTCCGAGGTCTGCATTCAAACAAGTTGTCAGTCGTGTGCAATAATAGCCGACTGTGAGTATTCAAAGGATGGATTTTTTTCTCAAGGTTTGTATTTAACGTCAAGGATGCCAAATGCTGAAAATGTGAGCAAAAAATGAAGAATTCTACTTGGCGCAGGCTGAGTGCAAACGTACAGAATGTGCTTATGTGCATCACATAATTGATAGCCATGTTTGTTCTGAGGGTGATTTACTGTCATTTCCCACTTCACATTGATTGTGCTGTTGTTGCAGACTGATAGAGGTGAAGCAGTGCAAACTAACGCGACTATTGTCCCTTCAGCATTTGTCTCAGACTCGAGCTGACCTCCACACTATCCATGTTCATATGCTGGGGTAAGATTGTAGGTTTTATGAAGAGTCTCATAGGGCAATGGATGAATTAAAGGTAGTATGTGCAGTGTTCTGAGCAGCATTTTCGGTTATATTAGTAGAAATTATATATAATATAATTATTATATCCCAACAGAAATCAATACATCAAATCCTCTGAAAGAAAAATGGAAAGAATCCGGTGTCTGTAGCAGCTGTAATACTGTAATAAGTCCGTCCAATCATTTAATTCGGACCAAATGAAATGATTGGACAGACTACGTGTCTGTTAACTTGCCCTTCAGCTCGAATTAAATGATTAGATGATCCATTTGGCTGCAATGAAATGATTGGATGGCTTACCTGCCTGTCGACTTGCATTCCCAACAACCAGGAAGCCAGACTCCTTTAATGCTGAAACACCATAACTGAGCTATATTGGGCAAGCGGACTTCTGGACACCACATTTACCACACCAGTCCACATTTCGGCACTGTACAGCTCCATCCTTCGCTCGCTGCTAATGAGGTAAACAAAAATCGAAACCAAAACACTCGTAATCGCTCATACTACCTTTAATAAAAGCAAAATGGAAATGGTCAGCGGAATTCAAATATCTGAGAAACTGCCGTATGTTGTCATTGTTCTTGAACACACACCTTGTTAAGATTGTAACCCCTTCTTTGGTGTGTGTGAGAGACAGTTTGAAATGGTTCTGGGCCACATTAGCGGCCAGCTAACATGAGCTCTCTCCATTATTCACTGGCCCATCGTCTCCGAGTCATCGTGATAACCTCGTGTCCTCAGCAGCTCTCTGCAGTCCCACACCTCCTCCCTCCACCCCTCTCCTCTCCTCTCTATCTGAGCTCCCAAGCCGTCGACTGGGGCTCGAAAGTAAACTGTGTCTACTGGGTGGCGGGAGGGAAATGATGGAGGTGCTTTTTACTGCCCGGTGGCTATTGTGCAGACAGCTCTTTAAAACCCCCGTAATTGAATTTTAATGGCAATTTCTTGTGTCTAATGGGGTTTATTAGTGTCGTACCTGTCAGACAGTTTTTTTTAACACTCTTCCCTGTCCTGATAAATCTGCATTTGCTGGCCAATCCAGGATGCCGAGACACAATTACCCCTATTGGTTTAGTCAATGCTTCCAGTCGGAGGTCTTTGACTTACAAAGGTATATCAGGCAGATGGGGTTTGTCGCTCATTAACAATGTCCTCCTCCTGAATAACTCCTGCATGGTCACCCCTTTATTATCTTACCCAATCATGAGGCATTCAATATGCCATGTCAAATGGGAGTGCGTGCACAGTACACACACACACACACACACTTTCATTATTTATCCATTCAGGGAGGTTCGCGTTGAAATTTGCTTTAAATTCCATCATTTCAGCGTGGGTGGAACGGACGGCAAGCGCCTGTCTGTCCCTTCTACAAAAGCCAATGATAGTTTGATAAAGAAGGTCATTAAAGTGTCATTAGCTTTGAGGCGCCGGACCCCTGCAGATAAACCACGGGCCCATTCTGAGAGCTGGGAGGGCCCGGCACTGGACTGGGCATACACAAAGCTGAGAGTCAGACAAAACCTCAATGGCACTTCACGGAGAGACAGTCTAAACTCACCCCAGCTCAAGAGATATCGCTCACTCGGCCTTCCACGCCTCTTTCTCCCGTTTTCTTCTCTGCAGTCTCATCCCAAAGCGCCCGGCGTCCCTTCTACGGCTAGCTAGAGTCCTTCGCTGCCTACACACACACCATTGATTTGATGCTTGTTCAGCTTATCGCGGTGTATCTCTTCACTTGGGTTTTGCGTTCCCCTGACCCATGCAGCGCTGCCCTTGAAAGTGGGGAAAGTCTCCTGAAATCAATACACCGTAGCCAAAGATATGTTTGTTGTGTTTTCTAGACGACAACTCACTACTACAAGTTCCAGCTTTTCCAGTAACCCCCACCCCGCCTCCCCAAACCTAACACAGCTGTGACACCTGTCATTGTAATGGAAATCCAAGCGGCACTCAGAATGACCAGGAGCAACAATGATACTCTTTTGCGCAGTCGATAACTGCTTGGCAGCCTCGACTCAATTTGTAAAAGCGAGCCACTCTCTGACTGCACGGGCACAGAGGATACTGTCTGGGAAAGCTGATCACCGCAGAAGGGCCGAAAAGAGCTTCATTTTTTATTTTTTTCCCAAGCCCTTGAGTTTTGGAATGAGGAGTGCTAATGGATGTAGGGAGACGTGATTCACTTTGCGTTCGAAGGCTCTGCCAATTAAAGGTTATCAGCCCTGTTCCTCCGCTTTGGACTGACTTGTGAAACTATCAAGGGTTGTGATTTATTTTCATACATATTTCACAGGGCAACAAATCAAAAAGGCTGAATACATGTAAAGTGCAAATGGAGATAGCGCGGTGAAGTATCTAAATTATGCACTTGACTCTGGGTCAGACTGTTGGCTCTTCCTGCAAAACCTCTACTGCCCCCAAGTGGCCCTCAGTAAACATACCAGGAAAACTGCATTCACACTGACAGACTTCTGAAAAGCATGTCAGAATCAGCATGTGATCTCAGCGGTGTACACAACTTTTCAGCTTTCCATGTCTGTATTAACCCTTTCCTCCAACAGCCAGGGTGAATGTACTTTATTTTCTTTGTACCTGACTCAGTTCCTCCTGTGTCTTCCTTGCAGTGTTCATCATGGGTTCTGGCCTGCTGGTGTACCCTTTCGGTCTGAACTCCACCCTGGTCAGGTCCTTCTGCGGGAACTCGGACATCTACTACGCCGGGGAGTGCCAGATCGGCTGGGGCTACATGCTGGCTATCGTGGGAGTCATGCTCACTCTCTTCTTGCCCTTTTTTGCCAAATACGCGCCAAAGGAGCAGCTGTCCCCCACCCCCTTGCCAACTCTCTTATAGTGCATCGAACCAATCCCATACGACCCTCTCTCGTTTGATGCTCGACGTCATGGAGACTCCGGCATCCCGTCTTTAAATGTGATGCTGTTTGAGAAGCCCCACTCAGTGATTACTGACGCTGACACTGAACATATACTTTCTTCCCTCATCTTTTGTCTGATTAATTCAATTAATTTTGAACAGAATGTTTTGTTACAGTAGTACACTGTTTTCTGATTGTGATTTTTCCCCTTAAATCCATCATTACACAGTTTGACATTTTACAACGTATCTGACGTACGTAAAAGATAGTCAACAGATGCAAGGACCGATGACATCAACTTTATTTCAATTAATATAATTAATACAAACATTCCTATCACAGGTTGCAAAGTTTAAACATTGAAAATGCCTAGCAACTACTTAACTAAATGTGGAAGTGATTTTGTGGGTAATAAAGAGTGGTTAACATTCCAAAGCAGACAGTAAGTTGTCTGCATAAGGAGAGTGGGAACATGAGAAGCATGAGATGATGTGGCAGTATGAACTGACCTATCAAGTATATGGTTCAGTAAATGGCTCTAAAAGAACACCAGAGACCAAGCGAGAGCCACTTGGCATAACCACAAACTCAGAACATTAATGGATCCAGACCCATACGTCTCATCTCTCAAGCAGCAGCGTTCTGTGCTGTGGCGTTTTGACTGTAAATATGATCTGGATTCAGAAGCTGGATTTAAAATGACAAATTGAAAAGGGAAGCTAAGTGGTTTGAAGGATTTTTTTGAGGTTTCTCCGAAGGATTTTGGATATTCAGACCTTTCTCTTGTGGAGTCTTGCGACCAGGCAGTGAACCACCTGGAGTCCAGAAGAAATGTTAGCATTTAAAGGCACTGTGTCATCAGTTACTGTACTGAAGAAAAGGACCATACACACAGCATCTGACCTGCCTTTAAGATGAGTGGAAATTGTGTCTTCTTCTAACAAGGGAGTGAATCATAACAAATGTGGTTGTTGTCAAAAGTAGAGGTTTCAAAGCAGCATTGTTATGAATTTAATGTTGGGATTCTGCATCCTTTTGTCAATCTTTTCCCCGATTTCTTAGTGTAATATAATTTGCTTGTTAAATGTAAGCAATTTTTCTTTTGGTGTCTACAACACGTAATAGTAAACATAATAATTCAGGATAAAATTGAATCAAAAGGCAGGGAGATATAGGAATATTGTCAAAAATGCATGAGAAGTTGGGCTTTGTTAATGGTAGAACAATTGATCTAGATTTTAAATGTGATCTGACTGTACCAACTTGTGCCTTTTAACATAACCAAGACAAGTAACTTTAATACGATTATCAGGTTACCATCTTCTTCTGATGAAAAAATGTGTATCTTGTGTAAAGTTTTAATTTTTGTTACGTTGTATTTTTTCCTCTCGGTGGTAAAGTGTTTCTCCTGTACTTGGTGCAGTATGATCTCATGAACTTGGAAAAGATGTTCTGGAAGAAAAAAAGCTGACGTCTTCTAATCCTTGAAGGTAACAGCAGAGAGAAAGAAAGAAAGTAATGTACTTATGTTCAATTATGCCCCGACACATTTTGCCAATTATCCGAAAGAGGTAAATCACTCGAATTGCTATATTAAAAGGTTGTGACATCCGCAGCTAGCGGATTAATTCTTGGCATCCCTGTCTTATGTGATTTAGAACGTGAGTGGCACAGCTGGGAGCTGTACAAATTGAACTTCACCTACGGTTATCTCTGTTGAGTTGACACATTATTCACGTTATGTATGAAACATGGCTAAAAATAATTAACTCTAGAGATAAGCTAATGTGTTGGTGTGTTTTCGTCAACCCACTTCTCCTAAGAGTTGGCACCATTCCTGTCATGTTCCAAGGACAAAATGTCAACTTCCCCATGTTCTGTCCCTGTACACTGCCAGTTTCATCAATTTAGACTCCTTTTTCTAGTGAGTGTTTATGTGCGTATTAGTCTCTAATGATGGGTTGGATTTTGCAAATGGGTTGAATTTTAAATATTGCCAAAATTTAGGTTGCCATAATGAAATGTCCTGACATTGAAAATTGAAATGACTGTGATTATGTTTCCATGTTTGAAAGAAGGCGAGGAAAGAAGTGTTGGTATTGTATTGGACCTCATACTGTGCTTGACTGTGGGAATGACTGGCATTACTGCACTGGACTTATTCCCAATTTGTTTAACCGTTGTGTGTCAAGTCTCAGCACTGGTGAAACTCTGTTTTCATAGAGTAGAAGTATTGGGTTTTCCATTGTGATGTTTGTAAATAAACTAACTGTATGTGATCTCAAGTCATCCTAAACTGCCCCGTTTTTCAAAGATATATTTTGAGATATTACCTCATCAACGTGTTTGCTTTACCTGAATTAACCTCTTAACAATGTTTGCTGTTCTGTGAATTTTATTTGTAATAAAATATTTCATAACTGACAAAACAGAGGTTTTATTTTCAGTGGAGTAAATCCCATTAAACAATATCTTCTTCTGTTAGCATTTCTTTTTAAAATCACACACAAATAAGACCCATGTGAGCCCAGAACCAGCAACTCAAAAAATGTGCAACCGTTAAAGCAAAGCACAATCTATGCAACAAACTCATGACAATGGCGCCCCTTACAGGTCAGAATTATATTCATAACTTGAACACACTTGTTTGAACAACTGGGACCTATATCCATCACTGTATATCACTGAGCATGACTCCCATGTACCCTCATCATATATTGCTATATATAACTCCTATGAATCTTCTTGCTGCTCAGGACACCTCTTCGTGCTCAGACTTCGCTGAATGATTTGACCAGTGCCCTCATCTCTACATCGCATGCTTTCACAGCCTCCTGGGCGTTCCTCTGCTCTGAGGGCAGGCCGGCCCTGACCGAAACACATGTGAGGATATCTCTGCTGGGGTCATAGTTGCCCACGCAGCGGTGGACCTGCCCACGGATCAGACGGGGTAGTTCCTGCTCCTGTTGGATGAGGGGCAGAACGTGGTCACATACAGCGTAGCAAGAAGATAGGGAGAGTAGAGTTCCACCTATATGGGTTTTTGAAGGTTTATACCAATATTCTTTTGGACTGAGACTGCTGATAGCTGATATATTGGTCTAACTACTCATAAACCACTCATCTCCTTTACTATGTTGCGATGGTAACAACACAAGGGAAAACAATGAGGAAGTTGAGGAAGTGTGGAGCAAGTTTATAGTGAGCAATTTCAAGTTGTCCTCTAATAAACTCAAGGCACATCTGGCCTGCTTCATCCAAATTTTTTCTTAAGAGGAAGTGTTTTCGCCTTACATTTTCATAGAAGACACACTGCACAACCTCCTTCCCGTCTCGCATGAGGAAGTTCTTGGTTCCATAGGAGCCCAATGTGACCGCAGAGTCCAGAGTAGCTGAGGGAAAAGCACAGCCTGTCAGGATAATAGTATGTAAAGATACAAAAGAGGATATATTTGACAGGGCAGCTCATAAACTACTGACCAAATATCTCAAATAAGCATTGGGCTCTGTCTTTGAACTGGCTCCAGTGTCTCATGCCATTAATAACTGCAGTCAGGATCCTTAATGAGTTCTCAATGGCTGGCTTGATTTGAAATACCGGTGTCTGTTAGGCACAGGAAACAAGAATAAAAATGTTTCACTGGTCACTAACAGTATTATAAAACATCATTATAATTTACAATATAATTACACTTATAATTATTTGTAAAATCTTAATAAATGTTCTTACCTGAGTTTGAGTTTGGGGTGCAATCTGAGTTTGACATGTGCTCTTTTTTTTCTCAATAGGAAATCTCTGTTGCTCAGAGTTGTTGGTGCATTTAAAATTCCAGGAGGTGTTTTGTGGCTGAGGTGCAGCAGCAGCAGGAGACCTGCTGGGTTGTGGGAGAGGAGGAGGCGGAGGTCTAGACTGTTGAGAATATTGCTGCTTTGGGAGATTGGCCTGTCTGCCAGCTGACTGCTGACCAATTTGAGAAAACCCACTATGGGGTGCAGGCTCGCTTTGTCTACTCCCACTGTTGTAGGGGGCTTGATAATCATTCTGTCTGGAGTTAACATTGGACCTGGAGTCTGGTTGGCCCATGTGAAGACTGAAAATTAACAGAAATTTCCTATTTTCACATACCTTGTAAGTTTCTTCATTTTCATGTTGAAATAACTTGTGACAAATTGGGTTAAAACACTGCCATATCAATGGTCAAAGGTCAGTCCTGCATACCTTGTGTTTCCAGCGTTGTATGGATGTGGCAAGGGTGCATAGGCTCTCATTGTAGGGGCAGGTCCAGGGGCAGGTCTGTTGCTGCCACCCTGCTGGGGCTGTTTAGACTGCTGATTCCACTGCTGGCTCTGAGGAGCAGGAGCACCTGAGGCCTGGTAAGATCCATAGGTACCTGAGGAACGGGACACTCCCAGAGGGAAAGGTATTTAAGAATAGAGGGTACTGGTTCTTTGGTTTGTAATAATAGGGGAACAGCTTCTGTAGGTGCAGTATAGAGCTTCTGGAGGTCAGAGTTGGTATGTATGCACCAAATAGACATGTTTACCATCCACTAGATTTCAGTGTATATGAGTTACATGCAAGTACATCATAGGATAGGCCCTTATGCACCACGCAACCAAACTGCAGACAGTACTAGGACGTGGGGGCATGTGTATTCTCTAGATACAGCAATATCAATGTTTGGTATTTGTGTTTTTTCCAACAAGTTGATTTCAAGAGTTCAAGAATGTTATTGGCCATTTGTGACAAGTACAAGTACAAGCACATTGGAATTCTCCTGATCGTTCCGCCAGCACACTATGCAAATTTAAATAACACAAATTTAAATAAAAGGAGAGATAAATAATATATATAGAATATGTACATAGATTTGAAAACAGCTTGAGAAACGTGGTCACTGGACTCTGATAAACCTTTGTACAGCGATGACTGGACAAACTGTGATGCAGTTATTTCATAGGAAAATGTTTGAAAAGTGTTTTGGAGAAATAAACAATAATAATAATATAAACAATATAATAACAATAAACAATTTATCAAGGTGGACTTTTACAGTCCAATGTGCTAATTTGTAGAGAAAGTTGTTTTGGATATTTGAACAAAGTTAGGTGAATGTATGTTTTTGATAGTTTGAAAGTTAAAAGTTTTAAAAATTTGACCATTAAAAATATCACTAAGGAACAACTTCACTTAGAAGCCTTTTATATGGAAAAGTTATCTCAAACATTTTGACTTTGTGTACACTGCCACCTAGTGACTGAAATTGAATAGAGCAGAATCTATTCAATTTAAATGGGAGTGAAAAAAGAACGACTGAATATTTCACCTGATGCACTGTTGGATGGAGCTGAGCTGGTGGGTGACATGTATTCATTGCGGGAAAAGAAATCATTCTCTGAAGGAGTCGATGTCAGAGGCATCCTGTTTCTCTTCTTCTGGTTAAAGAGTGGCACCGAGAGGCAGCCTGGGGAGACAGATGAGGAAACTGAATATATCACCCTGGTCAGGCCACCAAAACAAGCCAATTGCCACCACTACTAGGGAAAATGTGAAATAATAACAATATTTAACTTTAACTTCACACTTTTAACTTAAGTCCGCTCCTAATTCCACTCCATAACAAGCATAACCTCAATTTTAAATCATTATTACGTATCTAAATACGCACTTTTAATACTATAATACAGCCTGAAATATCCCAACACGTTAATTATTTAGGAACACAAGACACCAGTTAGTTACATGCAGAAATGGGAAAGGTTATAACCTAATGAGTTAGGATGAGGAGATGAATACGAGTTTAAGTAAACAGTAAAAATGCTAAATGATTTTCAACAAACCTGCTGTTGGCCGAGCTGGCTGGTTTTCATATCTTCTCATCCTGGTTTTCGAGTAAATGTAGTTCCCACAGCCTAGTAACGTTAGCTGATCAATTCATGAAGAAATGCAGCAAACAAAGAGGCTTAGTTATGCCTTTATAAATGATGTAATCCTGATTAGCGTTACTTACTCTACTGATAGCCTCTAAATGAAGATGATTTGCATGAACGTGACTAGGTTGCCTCGAGTAGTCGAACTGTTACCTTAGCTTACACGGACGCTAATGAACGTAAGCTAGCGTCACTTAACGTAGCTAACAGCTAGCTCACATACAAATTATAACTGTCTTCGCCTTGGAGTAGCTACACTGTACTAACCTGTTTTCTTGTAATGTTATATATTAAATAGTGGCGTGTTTGTTGTTGACACACGTTAGATACAAACTGAACATTTGATTTGCTAACTAGCTAGTGACTAACCGGACTTTCCATGAACTTGGACAGCTACACGCGCCAAAATTATTTTTCTACTAACGTTCAAACTCTACTGTTGCCTTCACGTGCTCCTCGTATATCTGAGATCGCAAATACGACTTGTCGCGCAAGTGTTTTTTGGTTGGAAATAATAACAAAATGAAACCTCTGTGGCTGACATCAAGCAGCACGAAGTCTCTTTTTTTGTGCAGTCACAGAACGAAGAGGCAAAAATGCATAATGTGGGAAATATATAACAGGCATGTCATTGGTGTTTTAATGAATTTATTTGCCAACAGTTGTTATATGACTTGTATCACTTTAACTATCATTTGTTGACATGTCTTCATTGCACTCTCAAAGTGACATCTCGGTAACACGGGCATCAGTCATATAATTTCCCAGTCGTTTTTACCACTTTCTTGGCCTGTTCTTCTGCCCTCAAGTCTGAATTTGATATTTCGGACGGTCTGTGAAGGCTGCAATGGGACATTTCACATTGGGAAAAGAAGAATTCTCTTTATTGTCATTATACTGTGTACAATGAAATTTTGTGTGGCTTCTCTCCTATATAAACAAAATACACTCTTATAAATATAAGTAGAAACAAAAAAGTATAACAAGTATAAACAGAAA
>CABFOP010039206.1:1987-21723 GCA_900683385.1 Anoplogaster cornuta
ATAACTTAAATACAATTGTGAACACTTAAAGGTAGGATGTACGATTTTGTGTTTTGGTTTCGCTTTTGCTTACCTCAGTAGCAGCGACCAAAGAATGGCGGATTACAGCGCCGTACTTCGCCGAAGCATGGACTGGTGTGGGAAATGTGGTGTCCAGAACTCTGCTTGCCCTTTGTAGCTCGGTTACGGTGTTTTTGCGATAACAGTCCCCATCGCACCATGGTCCAGTGTCTACTACTGAGTCTGGTTTCCTGGTTGTTTGGGAATGCAAGTTGACAGGCAGGTAAGACATCCAATCATTTAATTCCAGCCGAATTGGCCATCTAATCATTTAATTCGAGCTGAAGATCAAGTTGACAGGAACGTAGTCTGTCCAATCATTTCATTCGGACCGAATGATCGATTGATGATAGATTTTTCAGAGTGCTTGATTTATTGATTGCTGTCGGGATATAAACACAATTTCAACTAATATAACTGAAAATCTCAAAACATCATACAATCTACCTTTAACTAAGTGTACAATATAAGGTCAGTTTAGGTACTGAGATTATTGGAGTGTTGTGAGGAGCAGAGGTATTTACAGGTCTGACAGAGACCCACATCCTCCCATGGTTTCGCTCAGAGAAATGTTGTTTACCCTGAGGGCAACTGCCTACTAGTGTGGGCTGATGCTGGCCCAGCGTCAGATTTATGGAAGCATGATGACAGGATTGAAAAATATTCCATTTGACCGTATATAAATGCAAGATCTGAAAGGGATTTTAAAACATGACTTTATAATGAGGATTTCCCATTTGAAAAGACAGCCAACCAACCTAAAAGCAAAAAAATAAATCATAGGAATCCAAGAACTCATCAGGACCCAGGCAGACGTACATTACTAGTTAGTTAATTCATGCAAACCTGAGACAGAAAAAATAAATAATGTGTTGTAAAACATTATATACATTGCAAGATATGCCTGGGTCCTGTTGAGTTCAATTCTAAACTGCAATTAATCTGAACCGGGATAGACCAGTTGTTTGGAGTTCAATTCCTGTTGCTTTGACTTAGAAATGTACTATAACATATTTCTTGCTAACTCCTACCTAATCTGTTATATAGGTCAACCTTATGCAATCTCTTACCAATATGCATTGCTCATGTTTAGTATTGCAGGTTATTTCATCCCTAAGAACACGATCATCATTCCTAATATTTTCGGAGCACACCATGATCCGGCAGTGTGGACTGACCCCTACCACTTCAGACCAGGTATAGCTGCTGAACTGTTGGGTGCGCTGCAGTCGACTCACTTGGCTCAGCAGAGTTCAAATCAAGTTAACAGTAGACGCTATCTCCTCCACAGAGCGCTTTCTGGAAGGCGGAGGAGGCTCCACTCGTGCGCTGCTGCCTTTTGGTGGCGGGGCTCGGGTCTGCCTGGGGGAGTCTGTTGCCAAAATGGAGCTTTTTCTGTTCACTGCCTACTTGCTGAGAGATTTCCAGTTCATCGCTGATGTAAATGCGGCCTCTCTGCCCGACCTGAGAGGAGTTGCCAGTATTGTGCTCAAGGTCAAGTCCTACAACGTTATCGTTCATCCAAGACCTGTGGATTCACCTTAAACTGAAGCAGTGTGGTTCTTGTTGCTCAGACAATGTGCATTTATATTTTGTAACATTTTGAATAAATGTTAAATCATCACTGAGCCATCACGTCTGTTTACCATTACTACAACTTTTTATCTGTCTTCAGTATTGTTAGAAACAGTGTGTTAAAGGAGCGATAATAATGGAATTGACTACTGTGACAGAGTGAATATTAGAGCTTCCATCAACTCCAGTGTTAGATTTGTCGTAACTAGGCAGATTGGAAGAGACCATTATAATGATCTAAAATAGTTATTTCTTATGTCTGTTTAAAATAAGATGATAAAAGTGATTTATTTCGATTCCAAATATTATTGACGCTAATTGTCTTTGGATGCATTTTAATACTTTCTTTTGCTTTCAAATGAGTTTTGAGTTTCTTGGCAATTCCCTGCATTTGATGCATATTTGGACCTGCCCTCTGTTCTGGGATTGCTACACTGTTCTTAGTGTTCCACTGTTCCTCCCTAGCAAGTAACGGTTCAAAAAATGTTGTAAAGATTAGATAATAACATAAGCTTTTTGTGAGGATGACTACAGTAGTTTGTGCACATAAACGATGTTTATATAATTCTTATTAAAGGTAATACGAGCAATATTGTTGTGTTTGTGTTTTTTTCACCTCACTAATGGTAAAGTAAAACAGATTGCATCGTTAGTGCTTTTGTAGGCCTAATTGTAATGAATTAATGAAATGTGAATATTATCAAAATGTTAATTTACGATTCGTCACTAGAGAAAAAGACTGGGCACCTAGTGGTAGTTCAGCAGATGATGAGTTCAGCAATATGAGTCCAAATCTAGTATTTGTAGTTTCTGATACATTAGTCACATTAGATTAGGCTACAGCTTTATTTTCTTACCAACTGCTCCAACCACCAGTAGTCTGCAAAATAATAACGGCAGTAGCCTATCACATGGTCCAATACCACCACCCTGTGGAAAAACAATGAACATGTTAACAATCTGACAGACTGTGTTTCCTTTGGAGAATATTCAGCAGACTCACCGGTCAGTATTCCTCATCAGCAGACCAGAGGCATGTCGCCACAGAGCCAACATGGCACCTTTCAAAAGAAGAAAACAACACACATTAATTAGTGTCTTAAGATCTTAGCAACTAGTAGAAACAGCAACAACATTGTGAAATTGAAACTGGCAAAACATACTGACAAATCTTATAAGTGTACCAGGTAGTCCTGTGGCAGACATAACAATGAACATAATTTGAAAAGAGGAAGTCAGTTGCTGACTCATCTAGAAGGGCCACATGTAGGGTTTCTTTCTTAAGTGGTCAAAGATCAACAGCAGAATGACCTCAGTCAGAATAATCACTAGAAACAGAGAATATGTCATTACTTCACATTATTATATTCATTTAAATAGACATCCATGTATAGATAATAGGCTTTTTTTTGTTGGTCTACACTTCAAAACCCAAAACAAAGAAGCTCACACTGTTCATTTGTATTTGATTATTTACCATCATTTTATGTAATCATTTAAATTGGGGTACTGCTAAACAAATGGCATGGCAGCATCTTACCTTTTTTTAATATAATGATTGTGAACACCAAACTCTAGTATGAGTTCTGACCATCCCCTCTTTGAGGAATTTGTTCTTCTCCCTTCTGGGCGGAGATACAGGTCCTCCAGGGCAAAAACAACAGGTTTAAATCTTCCTTTGTTCCGAGTGCAATAAATGCACTTAATCTGCACTAAACCTGGACTGCACTGTCTAGCAACACGTTAATAATTATGGTTACCTTTCCAACGTTTTTAAGTTTTTATATATTTTTTATATTTTTTTATCTTGTGGTTGCTGCTGTAACTGTTAATGTTATTGTTTGTTTGTGATACATGTTGTGTTTCTGTTGTTGCCCTCTACTGCAAATAAAAGTTCCCCTCGAGGGACAATAAAGATGAACTGAACTGAGGATTATAGGTTGTCATAGAGCCAAAGTTGTAAATTCACATTCTCTTAAATATGCCTGTATGTGTCACGCATAAACACAATCACTGTTTACAGTATACAATTGCAAATCATTAATCGGGGCTATGAGAAAACATACAAATCACACGAGCAGTAGAAAAAGTAATGTTCTAAGTATTATTATTTGAGGACAGGCTAGGTTAAAGCAGGGCTCTCTATTTCAGGAGGTGAACAGGGATCAGATACTTCATGCTCTGGTGGGCTGTCCTTGGATGAAAAATTAAATGGGTATAAGTTGCCTGCCTGTCATTTCCTGGCAATTGAGAAATCTTGAACTACCAGCAATAAGCAAGAACATCTGTGGCGAGTAACATGGTTTCCTTTTCATTGTTAAGACTCTACCTCTTCTCTCTCATACAGGCAACATTCGGACTTCAGCCAGCTGGTAAATATGAAAAAAATATTGTATGTGTTATAATCTTTTTGCTGACTTAATAATTTACTGAATTTCTGACAAAGCACTCTTATTTACATAGGTAATTTCTTGTTAATTCTCAGTATAAAACAAATCAAAACAAAGTTACATCTGCAATGGGAGGAATTGAATTGCAACCTCACTTGTCCTCCACAGATGTCATGGCAACTAATAAGGTGGTAGCCATGGCAATATAATAAGAAACACAACTTATATACAACTTAGGTTTAAGATTATAAATAAAAGTTATTGAATTTTCCGTTTTTTGTCAGTTTAATATTTTTAAAATGACAGTTATTATCGAGATTTTTAAAGCCAGTACTCTCTTGAATCACAAAGTCAACCTAACTTTTATACATCCCTATAAGGGACATGTGATGGGGGATACAACTTTTATTTCTTATTTTATTTTACAGTTCTACAACTGAAAATGTCAGAAATATTTCCACAGATTTGTCAAGTCACTACCAATATATAAGTGACCTGGAAAATTAAGTGTTACATTTTCATCTTCTCCAACAGATCATTTGGTCATGTTTGCTTCAGTAGGAGGTAGTATTAGTTTACCATGTGGCATACCTTCTATCAAATCCTGCTCCTCTGTCAACTGGAACATGAGTGAACCGTATGGACCAGTTATTCAGCTGGTCCAGGCAGGCATGGTGACAGTGTCAAAGTACCACAGGCTTAAAGTGGCAAAGGACTGCTCTCTACAGATAAATCATCTGGAAATAGATGATGCACGGCTGTACACTTGTGACAATGGGATATTCAATTCAACTGTTTCTTTTGAGATTCTCCAAAGTAAGCTATTTGTTTTACTAACTCAGAACATTCTTGATACTGAATAACAACAAAATAGTCACTTTGTTTTTTCTTTGTCATTCATCAGTTACACAGCAGAAGACCGCTAAGGAAATAATAGAGCTTCACTGTTCCCTTAACATATACACTGGATATGTCCTGTCCTGTAACAGTGGAGTACATATCGAGTGGCTTACTGAGGCCAATACACCGATAAATGGAAATAGATTTAAGGTTAAACGTCCAACTGACTGCTTATCTAAACTGATCATCACGCGAAAACTTACGGACCATCACAGGAAATGGAGATGCCAACTAACTCAGAAAGACAGCGTGAAAACCACCACCACTTATACTACAACACTAGCAGGTACTAAATTGAGCTGAACAATATTACTTCATTTTAAATATGCTGTTTATGTACAACAAATGCTCCCTTTCACCCAGATGGAGTAGAGGAAGTGTTTGCTGTGGTGGGTGAGTCAGTGTCACTCTCTTGTGGGGACACTTCCTCTCTTGATGTGGGTGGCAGGATGCAGTGGGACCTGAACAAAAGGTCACTGACAGATGTCACACGTGATCAGGAGCAACTAGTGGCATTTCAGGAAAATCAAGACTCCTCATTGCTCATTAGCAAAGTGAGTGCCTTGCATTCTGGAAACTACCAGTGTTCACTGCCCTCTGGTGAACAACAAGTGATCAACAGAATCAGACTGCATACTCTTGAAAGTGAGTGTTAAAACTCAAGTGCAAAAGCAGACCATGAATTGTGAGGTGTATAAGCGGCAGTGTGTCACTGCTTTGACCAATTATTTTCTTGTTTGTTTTCACAGTTACTTCTGAGTATGGGCCAGGAGGAGAAAATCTCACCTTGACTTGTCTGCTTACCTGTGCTGTTACAAAATGTGAACAAGACTTCAATTTAACGTGGACTGGAAGCATCCAGCGCAGCTCGCAGAGCAGTTTAATTACTCACAACAACACCCTGATATTAAAGTTATTCCTCCCAGATCTTCAAATCAGAAGAGATACAATTACCTGTTCTGTGTCCAGAGAGGGTGTTGTAATGGCTTCAGAGATGTGGTCCCCTATTAATAGTAAGTATGTGACACATGTAGCTTTTTCTCTTGACTGAAAGCCACATGAGATATGGTGCCCTATATCTGTGTTAACAGCTCTGCAAGCAGCTGCGTGGTTAGCACTTCCTCTAGGCATCTTGCTGTGTGCTATTGCTGGAGGACTCTACATACACTCGAAGAGGAAGCACAACAGGGATGCAGGTACTGTACATGGAGAAAGTATATGCCTTCTGCAAAAGATTGTTTTAACAGCCCTTCATGAGATTTTCTTACCATTTCTATTTTGCAGGAAATGATGCGTCAAGCATTGGAATGGCAAGCATAACCACTGAGAAAGATGTACGATACAATAATGCTTTTATTTTCTATCATTTTGCCAATGCTAGCTTGGCGATCTCCATCATTGTGATTTGAGTCCAACTGATATATCCTTAATCGAATGTAATAACTCATATTCTTCTTCACAGACTCATATCTATGACGATATTCAGGATTCACCACCAACCACCACCAATGACAGTTTCTATGATCTACTGCAGGCTGTAAACTAGTCCTATATAAAGTGTCATATATCGTGTCCACTTTAACCTCAACAACCACAGTGTGGCGAGAATATCATCACAAGTTTGTGTTCCAAAAAACATTTTCACATCTAAAAAAATAAACAAAAAACCATGCCTTTCAGCAAAACAAGGATTAAAAAGCATACATTGATGCTACTGACACCGCTATGACCTCACCATTGTGCAGATAGAATTATAGAATTTGGATTATAGAAATAAAACAATATACATTGCTACATGCTACACTACTCCCCCTCCAGTTTGCAATCATAATTAAAATGTTTCACAAGTAAATAGTTTGGTTACAAATTACTACAAAGTGTGAAGAAAGAAGAGAATGCGATTCAGATTGGACAGCAAGTCCTTCATTTTTGTAAGTCATCTTGGCTGAAATCACTGACGCTGAACTGCAATAAAGGAAATAAAATGTCATTGTTTGACTACTTGTGAATATGACAACAAAGTGTCAACACCACATAAATTGTTCAAAAATGTCCTCCTGAAAACATTTGCATAGACTGTCGACTGCTTTAAGCTCTGTGGGGAAATCAGAAATTGTCATCAAAGTGGGAAACATCATGACAGCTGGATTAAATAAGACATTCAGTGAAGAAAATAGTAATGGTCACCTTCTGAAGCTGGAAAAAGCACAATCTCATAGACATCATCAGGCTGCAGGACACCTGGATGACAGTGACACATGTAACATGGAGTTATGATCATACTTCTCTAAATGGGAATAGTATCATTTTAGGGCTTAATTCTAATAGCATCTAGATCAGTGGTCCTCAAATCCGGGTCCAGAGAACTGCTGGTTTTCTATTCTGCCTGGTAGTCTCTCTAGCTGTCTAATCGGGGATTGATTAAGACCTGGGATGCCAGGTAGGTAACTTCCTGGTAGGAGAGAAAACCAGCAGCACTCTGGACCCCGAGGCCCGGATTTGAGGAACTCTGATCTAGATAGATCATACCTGGGTCCCTCTGGGTTTGCTCTCTGTGTCTCTGGCTGTAACGTCTAAAATAAATGACCATTCCCACTATCAGTGCAGTTATTACGATAGTCACAGGAATGACTGAAGCCACGACTGTAGTAGATGCTCTACTTCTCTTTCCCTCCTGAGTTTTCGACACAATCTCACTGGTTGTGACTGCTGAAGAAGATGGGAAAGCATGTATTTGAACATCTCAATCCCACAGAAAGCAGTCCAACGACTAACACGGTATTGATGTAACTGAATTAAGAAGTGACATATTCTTGTACATCAGACCTTGCACATCCTCTGTTGTAATAACTGGATCTGTTGTGACAAGAGCGTCTTCCACTGTAAAGGAAACAGAATAGTTACATAGCAATTATAGCCTATACTATATCAGTTGTTGGTACAGATAATCACAAATAATACTTTAATATATTACCTTGGACTTGTAGATTGATCTCAAAGCAATGCTGACTTTGGCCAACCAAGTACTTACATCTGTACCACCACTGTCACTAAGTTGCACAGCAGGGATAGTTAATGATACTCCAGCAGGTTGAAGGCTTTTCCTGGACTGTCCAATATTAGGAAATTCAATGCCTTTCAGCATTGCAGGAGCCATTTTGGGGTTGGTGTTGTCCCGTGGTTGCCCGATGTGTCCATTGGGCAATGCAGGGTAGCTGGTGAGCTGGATTCTGCCTTCACTGGTTTAAGGATTTTGCAGTCTGACAGTGGGGTGATAATACATGGAGTTAATACATGGGTAGGATGTAACTGAAAGGAGTGAGAATACAAAGAACAAATTGTGTAATGTTACCTTTCACTTTCAGAGAGATGTTTTTGACCAGAATACAGTCCCACCCTTGCCAGATTTCACAGCTGTACAGTCCCTCGTCAGATTGGACACACCTCCCTTCTCATCTACTCCCATTTAACACGTTCAGCATCCTGGAATTGGGATTGTTTCAGGCCTGGCAAGGATAACCTTCAGCTCAGGAGAATGATCTGTGGCATATTTTGTCCATTTGACCCTGTAGCAGCTCTCTGGGTCCATGATGGCTGGTAGGACTACATCTTCTTGACTGGCTATCACAAATGATGTTGGACTCTCTCATAAAGATGAGAATCATAGTCTGGGTACATTTCTACAGAATGTTGAACTGTAATAATAATATAAGTTCAGGTTCAAAGGTTTATTTGTCACATAGTCATAGTGATACAAAAGTGCAGTGAAATGTGTGGTGGAATACTCAATCACTATGCTAAAGGAAAAAGGAAAAGGGGGCTAAACTAGGTGATATACAAAAAACTACTACAATAAATAAAAGATAATTTTAACAATAAAATAAATATGTAGACATTATGGAAATGTAAATTAAGCAATAGAAGTCACTTATGTACATGTGCAAAATGAATGTGCAATGTAAAACAATTTACAAAAATATAATAATGTAATATTATTACATTATCAAAAACACATGTATGACACCTTTATAGTTGGATCACATTCGGTTACCATATATACTCCTTTAGCCAACTTACTATAAAACAGGAAACTGAACATGTGAAATATGTTGACAATATTCATTGATTGAATTTGAACATATTCAATAACCTACTCACCTGTGCAGTCTGATATGTTTATCAGTATAACTAATGTTGACAGATGCTGGAGATAAGCCATGTGCGTATAATGTAGCCCAGTAGACGGATAACACTTTATTAAGAAGCTGAACTACTGCTGTTTGCTCTCCACATATTTTCAGTTCTCTTTTAGTCATACATCCATCTCCACGTGAATATACCTGGGGAGGGAAACATTTACCTGATTGCTGTAGTTTTCATTGTATCATGAGGCAAATAGTGCCACCATGTGGTAAGAGTACAGCAGATTGATCATTGGCCATAGGATCATATTGTAGTCAAGTAGTCACAAACAATTTGTTTCTTTTAAAGCACGCCTTGTAAACAAACTATTGGTTTTCAAGACAATATCAGTAACACCTGCATTTCTGCCTATTGCAAAAGGCACAACTGTGTACTGATTCACATCATCCTGACTTCCTGATTAACAAGTGAACTTGTTTTAGAATTGGTAGAGACACATCACTTTTTCAGAGAAGCTTAGACATTTGAATGAGCCTATCAAGTTTAATAGATATTATTTGAAGTGTGTAAGTTCTAGGTGTCTTGTGTAAACCGTATTGGATGATCCAACAGGAGTCTACTTTAGCCTATTTGTTTCTGGTCAGTCAGACTAAGACAATTTTGTGAATTCACCAATTTGTACACCCTCCATTTGTGCTCTGTCTGTGTCTGTCTGTGTAGGCTAAATGTGAGGAGGGAACTTCACTAATAATCACATGCACACTTTGAAACCCCCCACTTCCTCTTCTATCACCGTTTACAGAAATACCATCATAGTTCTTTGCAATCACCGTAGCAGAACTTCCATCCCAACTTTCACTCTGTTTTTACTCACCATAGTGGACAGAAATGGACAAAAGTTCTCAAGGTGAGTCTATCTGTCCTCTGCTATGTCTATTTATCATTTGGGCTTTCTATACCTAGGCCTATAACCTAGTTTTCAGTGTAGTTTATTAAAAAAAAAACATAGTAGCAAATATTTGTCTTTTTTTTCTTTACATAATGATTTCTGACTTCTGTGAATAGGAACCGAGAGCTGGAAAGGAATGTGATATTTGTGTGTTTTCATGGTTCCTTTCACAGGGGGTAAAGCATATGGTATACTCAAGTCTCACCAGGAAGAAAAACTGAACTCTATCAATGAGGTGGGTGAAACTTTTGATTGACGTCTTCAGGTCAAGTCAGGTTACAACAGACATCAGTGACTTGACTTTTGAAATGCAGTACCTTATAACTTTCTAAATACAGAAAATCAGTGGCTCGCTCAAAACAAATCTGTTGCTAATACTACTACTGCTAATAATCATAATAATAATGTCTGATTTATTTATCATTGATTTGTCACTTCTTAAGGCTTTTCTCACAGACCCCCAGTATGCAGAAGAGGAAGACCTTGCCTCAAAGCTTGAAAGCTTTAAAAGTGAGAATTAAAGAACTAACAAATATGCAACATGTTTGTAAAACAATAAGTCTATATTATATTATCAATATTGGCATGTACATTTTCTTTTTACAGATAAATACATGGAGTTTGATCTTAATGACAAAGGAGAAATAGGTAAAATTATCTTTACTTGATCACAAGAGTCTTACAGCCCGAATACATAGACCTACACAGCTCAACATTGATTACAGATCAGATACCTGTGTCATGTAATACATCTCTTCTCATTGTAGCATCCAGTATTGACTAGTATAACAGTATAACAAAGTCCAGTCAGATTATGATAACTTTTTACTTCTTTGACTTCTTTTAACTATCAATTTCATAGACTTGATGGGATTAAAACGAATGCTGGAGAAACTAGGAGTGGCCAAAACTCACTTGGAACTGAAAAAGATGATGTCTGAGGTGGTTGGTGAGACAATGCAAGACAAGCCTAGGTCTATCTGCTACCATGCCTTCCTGAACATGATGCTGGGGAAAAGAAATGCAATACTAAAACTGTGAGTTTGAAAACAACGTTATGTAGGCCTATAGGTCCATAGAGAAAAAAGTGTGAAAATCACTGGCCTACAAATCTGTCTGGTGAAGACTGTTTGGTGACAAAATGTTATGATAGAATCTATTATAACTTGCAAAGCAGTTGACATGTCATTTTCTATGTAAAAGGATCTTGATGTTTGAAAGCATTGGCAAGGACAACGACACCAAAGACGTTGGACCACCTCGTCGCAAGACCTTTTCAGACCTGCCCTGAAGGAGCTCTTCATTTCAACTGCAAAATAAAATACATAATGTATGATAGACTATAGCGTGGCCTATAAGAAACAACAACACACCTTCCACAAACAAAACTATCACAAATTGTATGTTGGCATTGTTTGGTTGGCAAACTCATTAAAATGTGAATTTATCAAATGGAACAATATTTTGTCACTATTGTAAGTAATTTGAATTTGGAGTACCTCTACACACTGAAGACAATCTTACATACATGTCTTGGATGAGAGAAAAAATCTGATATGAGCTCTAGTAAAAACACATTTCTCCTTTATTGATTTAACACACATATCACTACATTAATTAATTAAATATTATATAAAGAAATGCATAAAAACTGGATAAAACTAATAAAATAGGTATTAGAATTAAATTAAGTTAATACATAAACAGAAAATAATAAAAGAACAAATAAGAAGAAAATAACTAATCGGTTTGGCAACCAGGGTCTTGCAATAAAAAGTAATTTGTAGGCATAACATTTCATATTAAGCTCAATTAAGCTTCAAACCAGATGCATTAGAAAGCAAATACTTATGACCTAACGTTACCTCTTCAACATGCGTCATGAATGTTTTTATTTTGAAAACTCCGAAAGACCGGAAGACTTATTTTGTCAACCAGGGACTCATAAACGAGCTAAGCTAGCTAGTTAATGTATTATTAATATAAGGGTAAGTAAAATGCCTTGTTTCCTGTTGAGATCATGTTGTACCTACATTAAGATGATAGTTAAATATCACTCATTCCCGTCTCAGCTATACTAAACGTGTTGACTAACTTTAGCAAGCAAGATAACGTGTAAATCAGGAGCTAAGATAGCAGTTAGCAATGTTAGGCAAGGCAATGCAAATGGAAGGCTAACTATTTACAATAAAACAAGTGTCCTCGAGATAATAACTTCAGTTGAATGGGTTTGTACCTACAGTGGAATCTGTTCCTTCATCCGTGTTTGTAAAGTTCACAACTTTACCGTTAGTGTTTAACGCTGCTGGTCTCTAGCTAGCCAGCGCTAGCTCACTAACGACGTTACCGTAACGTAACGTTAGCGTTGACGTTAAATGCTTCACGGTCCACCGCCGACTATGTTTTGATTTGTCAGGAGGATGAGCAGCTCAGAGGAGGTGTCCTGGATATCCTGGTTTTGCGGCTTGAGGGGGAATGAGTTCTTCTGTGAGGTTAGTCTGCAGTAACGTCACGTTACTCCCTGCAAAGTCTTCAGTCTCATGTTCACCTGCTGTGATGACCTGTTAGTATAGATGATTGCATGCAGTGGATAGCCATGCATTGCCTTCTATTCCTATGCTGCAGGTTGATGAGGACTACATACAGGACAAGTTTAACCTGACAGGTTTGAATGAACAAGTGCCCCACTATCGCCAGGCTCTGGACATGATTCTGGACCTGGAGCCAGGTGAGAACATCAGGGAAGTAGATTTTCTCACTTGAAATGTGATCAAACACTCTCATTTGAATTAACTAAATCACTTTTAATTTGACAGATGAGGAACTTGAAGACAACCCCAACCAGAGTGACTTGATAGAGCAGGCAGCAGAGATGCTCTATGGGCTTATTCATGCACGTTATATCCTTACAAACAGAGGCATTGCACAGATGGTAGGCTACATTACTGAATCACAACAGTCTAGGTTTCAAGTGCTTTAGTTAGCTATTTATCTCATTTTTAATTATTCTGTGTTTAATGACGTGCATTGACAATGCTTTCTGACTTTATTGTTCTTTGTAGTTGGAAAAGTATCAACAAGGGGATTTTGGTTATTGCCCCAGAGTCTATTGTGAGAATCAGCCTATGCTTCCCATTGGTAAGTCTGACTCGTTCATTGACAAACATATTCTCCCTTACACAAGAGCCATGCTCCACCTTTGACAGTGTTTTATGAAGACCTACTCCACTGTCAGTTATCTCTTGTCCTACATAGGTTTGTCGGACATCCCAGGAGAAGCCATGGTGAAGCTTTATTGCCCAAAGTGCATGGATGTATATACTCCTAAATCCTCCCGACACCACCATACAGATGGGGCCTATTTTGGGACAGGATTCCCCCACATGCTCTTCATGGTGCACCCAGAGTACCGTTCAAAACGACCAGCCAACCAGTTTGTGCCAAGGTTAAGTGTCTTCCTTGTTATTTATTGCCAGCATGAACTTATTGGCAATGATCTGTCTTATTGAAACATATCTCCAGAAACAAATCTTTTCATGGCTTCTCCAAAACTGGTTTACAATCATTGCTTTTTCTTTACAAAGATAGTTTGGCTTGGCCATTGTCACAAAACATTTTCTACACTTTGGGGATGATGTCAGATGCCAGTTACAGTAAAAGTAGATAAAAATGGAGACACTGGCAATATAATATAAACCTGGAGATCTTGTATTCAGTAGGATGTTAATGTGTAGTTTTCCTAAATGTATAACCGTCAAATGGTAAGTAATAATTAATTACTATTGTTATATTCTATGGTTCCTTGGTTCTTTGTGCATAGGAAGTGAATTATAAGATTCTGCATAATATCCAACCACAAACTTCAATTGTCTCAGATGGTACACTGTAGCACGAAGCAGGTTATTAGCTACTGATTGCAATGGTGACAGCCACATTTTTGCTAGTCTTCTAATGCACCTTCTGCACTGATTTGACAGTGATTTTATTTTATTTATTTTTTTAGGCTTTATGGTTTCAAGATTCACCCAATGGCCTATCAACTTCAACTTCAGGCTGCTTCAAGCTTCAAGAGCCCAGTGAAGACAATTCGCTAGAAGTTAACCTGGAACAAGACAGTGACTATAGACTTTTTTTTTCATACTTGTTTGAAAGAATGGATTATGAAATATCAATAAAGGCTTGTACAGAACTCCCAACCCATATCAATGTAGACAGGCATATATTTTTCACATCCACCAATTTCCTCCTGTGTCAATTTCCTCTATCATTCCCAAAGGACCAAAGCGAGTATTTTACCTTATCTATTCACACTTTTAGGGGTGGTCTCTGGAGAAATGACTAGTCACAATCTTTTGGTATACAGTAGGTGTAAAGTTTACACTGGCTTATTCCAATGAATGTAACAGGAAGTCTTGTCACCGGCCCCCAGACAGGTCTGCCTTATCAGTGATTGTCATCACTTTTGAAAGTCAGGTTTTCTTGAAGATGCACCTTGCTTTGTTTCCATTTTATGTTCATGTAATTTGATTTCATTGAATGAGTGGTTTTATCTTTGCTTCATTGTTATGCACCATAACCAACATTTTCTTGATTATTCTCTACTTGATTGATTTCAAATATGTGGCTGCATCCACTATGGAACATGTGAATAACATTAAATATTTATTTCTTACAAAGATGTCATTCATATTTTTGAATTCTAGGGGAGCTGCAATTCACACACAGAGCCCAGTAAAAATGCAAAATAATGCACATTTATTTTTTTCATAAAAAGGGATAAGTCACAAGAAAGCAACAATATTTTTCCAATGTCTAAAAACTATTTTTTCCCCATATGCTAACTTTTTCTTCTGAATGGGGTTCTCCTTTTCCATACAGCTAGAATACCAAATGCTTTTCCAGGTTAAAAAAAAAAAAATCTGCTACCAAACATGCTACCTAAAAGGGTTTTCAAGCATTTTGTTTCTTCTACAGAAATACAGGATAGCAAGTGAGAGCAATCTACTTTCTCTATGTGGTAAAAAGGCTTTACAAACTTGGAAGATAATAAACGCAATATTTAACAGTGTGACATCTCTAGTAGGGGCCTGGAAACAGGCTTGTGTTGAAACATCACAGTAAAACAAATCACATGAAACAGTTCCTACTTTACAAATAAATTACTGTATAGTAGAACATATACAAAAGACAATTTGTGCCCCTATGAGAGAAAATCCACATCCACTGGGAGAGCTGCCTTCACCTCTTCGATGCATCTTTACTGTGACAGTCAAGCTTCATATTTATTGACCTCATTGGCTGAACAAGAATGTACATTTAAGGAAAGGATGGATATACATATCTGAACATTCCTCATACAATCAATATACTTGCAGTCTTACAAAGAATATCAAAACCTGAGATCAACCAAATATACGCAAATCAATTACAAATCTTATTCTACTAAACAAAAAGGGCAGAGGGAAGGACTCTTGTCATTTGTAAATTCTTAAAGGTTTGATAAACTCGGTGAGGGTTTAAAAGATGAAAGACGTATCAGGTAAGACGGGTAAGGAGGCCTTTGATAAGGACCTCAAATTTCAGAGGAAGCAAAGAAATTGACAAAATGGTAACCTACCATTCAGTAAGTAGATGGATATGAATAACTTAAAAACCTCTATACAAATACTATAAAAGCATTGATTCTATAAAATAGAAACATTTAAAAATAGATACATTTTCAATTCAAACTTTACAATAATGTGTAGGCTACTAGTACGTGACTAGTTGGGGAAGAAAAGATTTAGAATTTTGTTTCTTTTTTTTACCTGAGCAGTGAACAAAGCCAAACAACTGTCCAAATTTGAGCACAGAATATCTTTGTTCGCATGAATGTATGTGAGGTATTTCATTTCACAAAAAGTCTGTTCCTCAATTAAAAAGACAACAAGTAAACAAACAAGAATATAGCCAGGTGTTTCCCTAGCAGCACCAAGGGAAACAAATGCTGGAAATGATGTTTAAACTACAGTGAAAACAGTGCATCTGTATAAAAGCTAAATGTAAAAATGTTGAATAATTTTCAAAGCAAGAACCTAGGAAAATAAAAGCATTTTAAAGCAAATGAAATGGAAATCACTCAACTAAAAATGCATTCACTAGGCTTTTTAAACAACTGGATGAGAAATAAGCATTTGATCAAACACAAGAGCACAGTGGAGCCCTTCTCTACATATAATGAGCAATTCAACTGCAATAAAGAAATTATCTACTGAGACTTATCTAATCAGTCATCCACTAATTTTAGGTGCAGAGATGGTTATGAGATATTGTTTGGGTATGTTTGTGTTAGATAGAGCTAGTCACTGTTGGCCATGGCCTTAGACTAGTGGGGGAGGGAATGAATAGAGTACGGTATAAATGAAGGTGATGGCTCAGTTACATTGCTGATGCTCCGCTGTCATTCCCCTGGAAGACAAATGTGCACTTGTATTAGTCTTAATCTGAACTGGTAAAGATCAAAATGAGGTCAGTTGGATACAATAGTTAGAACATCAGATGTGTCATGGGCAGAGCATTATAGAGATTTCTTTATCTGTACCTGGTCAGTTTCAGACTCCGCAGTTATGACAATTCTCTTCTCTACACGAGTCTCTGATGATCCGCTTTTCACTACCTGATAAAGGGAAGAATTGGCGTTGGAGAGGTTGGAGAGGCCAAAAAAAGAAATGGAGCAAGACAGATAGCGAACGTCAACTGCTGACCTTGGAAATATGAGTGGTTGTGGTGGTGACTGTGGTGCCACTAGTGGTTTCTGAGGTAACGGTCCGGGTGCTGGACAGAGCTGTGCCATCTTTGTCCCCATCTGTCCCATCAACTGTCACCTGAGAAGAAGACCAAACAGGGCCGACTCAGTAATACGTTTAGGCATGGTGACCCTGTGCTTAGCCAGGGAAGGTGCAGTGCTGCTTCATGCTCAGCTTGGAGCCCCGAGCCTGGTCCTCCCAGACCTGCTTACTCTATAGCCAGCTTCTGCTGCCATCCCCTCCATGCAAAATGATGGTGATAGATAGGGGCTGTCTATAGCTAAGACAGATCTGGGCTGAGCAGGTGGTGGAGCCCCTACCTTTGCAGACTCATAGGTGATGGTCTTGGTCGGGACGATAGGGACCTCTGTGGTGGAGATGTCACTGGGTAGGGAGGTGGAGACAGCTGTGATGGTGACTGTCTGGGTCTGCACCAGAGGGGGCTGTGGATGGGAGCATAGCCCCATGAGTGGCTGTGTCCAGACACCTCACACCTCTCACAGAAACCATTTTATTTCACAACCATGCATTCCCTTCTAAACCATTCCCTGTGTAAATCAATTCTCACCACAAACGTCCTTTCACCTGACTCGGGTCATTTATGAATTTTTCCGATTATTGGGAACGACTGAATCCCATGGCTACCTCCCTTCCCACCACCAGCTATTACAAAAGGAAAAGGGAAGCAGAAAATGATCAAGCCATAGGTGGAGTGGATAGAGGATGAAAGTCATGTAAGCGTGTGAAAATACTAGCGCTATGGCGACCCATCACCACCGTTGAGAACTCATCACACCACTGCGCACCACCTCTGCAGCATGCTGTGTTACATTCAAACATGCTGATGAACATAATTCACAACGCACTAAGCTACTTTGACAGAGTCACCGTTTTTGGACTTGTTTTTCTAGTTCTAATGGTGCTGCAGAGGGGTGAGTGCCAGCCGTGGCGTCGTACAGAGGCCAAGCAGAGACAGAATCATCCTGAGGAGGTCAGGGAAGCTACCTGGAAGCAGCGTATGACCTGGGGACCACCGCTCACGAAATAGGAGGCCGGGGAGGATCCGACTATCCTCCCAGAGTACTCCAACCCTGGATATGATGCTTCTTCCTCCTGCTCCTCCTTCAGCTGGGTCTCCTCTATAGCCATACTTGAGGGGTCTTGAGAGGGAGGCGGCTTAGCCATCTCCACCTCTACGATGGGCACCAGGGATGTCTCAGAAACTACACCTTCTTCCTGATCACACGACTCTGCCACGTCAGGGGCAGCATGGGCTTCAACACTATCAGGCTCACTCTTTTGGCTCACAGTGGGACTGGGTATGCCTGAAAAGCTGAAATTGCTGCCGGCTTCGTCACGCGCAGCCTTGTCTGAACCGTCCCATACGGGTCTAATGCACAAACTCTAAGAAAGACAACACATACAGTCACTGCATGATAATGGGCAGGTGAAGTGTTTCCTACTGACATGATATGTACAGTAATGCACATTTACATAGATATGTATGCATGTGAGTTAAATATGTGAATTTATGTATATAGTATGTACGTGCATTTAGTGTCCACTTTATTAGGCACACTGTCCCATTTACGTAAAGTTTACTTGGTAAATTCATTGGTGGCAGATACTGTATACAGTATAGAGGTAGTAGCAGTCCTGTGGCTGAAAGGTTGTCCACAATCATGCACATAATTCAGCATGAATCCATGGATCGTCCTGCATGGTGTCAACAGTACAGGCATGTGGTATTGGTCTTATGGCGTAGGGAACCTTTCCTGGGCACACATTAGGCTACTTATTACCAATTAAGCATCGTTTGTACGCCACGGTGTACCTAAACATCGTTACTGGCCAGGTGCACCCCTTGATGGCCACAGTCTTACCCTGTTTCTAATGGATACTTCCAGCAGAATAAAGAGCCACCATCTCAACATCGTTCCAGGACCATGACAGTGACTTGGCCTGCACAGTCACCAGATCTCAACCGAATAGAACGCATTTGGGATGAGGTGGATCGGCATGAGGTGGATCGGCATGTTCACAGCATGAATCCGCTGCTGAGAAATCTGCAGGAACGTCTTGACACTATTGAGTCAGAATGGACCAAGACCCCTGTGGGACGTTTCAGCACCTTATTGAAACCATGCCTAAGAATGTAGGCTGTTCTGGAGGCAAAAGGAGGTCCTACCCAGTACTAGGTAGGTGAACCTGATAGAGTGGATACTGAGTGCATAGTACCTGGTGCATACATGTTAAAGGTAATACGAGCAATATTCTGAGCAGCATTTTCGGTTATATTAGTAGAAATTGTCTTTATATCCTGACAGAAATCAATAAATCAAGTCCTCTGAAAAAAAATGAAAAAAAATCCGGTGTCTGTAGCAGCTGTAATACTGTAATAAATACGTCCAATCATTTCATTTGGCCCGAATGAAATGATTGGACAGTCTGTTAACGTTACCTTCAGCTCTAATTAAATGATTAGATGATCCATTTGGCTGCAATGAAATGATTGGCTGCATACTCGGCCGTTCCTGCCTACCAACGTCCATTGCACAACATCAGCGGTACACCAGAGTCGAGTAATTAACACTGTTTAACACTGGACTATGGTGGAGAGGACTTCTGTTGCTAAAAAACACTAACCAAGATACAACGGACAAGCAGAGTTCTGGACACCACATTTACAACACTCAGGCTTAACGTCGGTGAACTTCGGTGATATAATTCGTCATTCTTTGGTCGCTGAAAACCGAGGAAAGGATTCAGGAAATTAACAAGCCTTAACGAGGAAGCCGCGCTTCAGTTCTGCACTGAAACACCGTAACCGAACTATATTGGACAAGCGGACTTCTGGACACCACATTTACCACACCGGTCCACATTTCGGCACCGTGCGGCGCAACTCTTCTGTCGCAGTTAATAAGGTAAACA
>CABFOP010039344.1:0-11574 GCA_900683385.1 Anoplogaster cornuta
TGGCACTGTAAAAGCTTCCACATGTTCCTCCAGTTTTGGATACCTCACGAAAGGTGTTTCTTAATACAGCATGCATTTTATTTGTGGTCTATATCTGATAAGCATGGTGTCGTTCTCAAACATTTATTTAACTTTCCAGTGGTGACAACAACAACAACAAATGGAACATTTTGCGAGTCCGATATGTCACCTTGCTGTGACTCTGGTAGTGCTGTCAGTATGAGGCTGTTGGTCTTTGGGTGGTCTATGGAACACAGTTGGCCATTCTTTTGGACCGCTTTCCATATGACCATTGTAGCTCCGTGCAGGCGTCTCCGGTGGATCAGCTGATGCAGGCGAGGGGTGTAGCATTCCAGCATGGGCACCTCATAGCCAGGAGCTGCGCCAACAAGGCAGCCTGGGCACGCAGCCCAGTCTCCCTTCCCCCCACCGCCCAGCTCCATGACATCCTCCCTCGTCCCTACAGGAGCACCTCAAGCCGTTCTGCCCACAATCTGCTCCTGGGCTCCTGTTTCTAATGTTATCTCAGTCCACATTACAATGACTGTGTATGTCTGTCCCTCACTCTTTATCCATCCCTCTTTCACCAGCTCACCTACATTTACTCATACTCATCATTTTTCCTCCCCTGTGTCAAAGGTGACCTGCTCTGTCACCTCCTTTATTGGTATGTTTCTTTCATTTCTTCTCTAAATTTGACCAGCTCTCTTAGCTTCAGTTGGTTTCTCTCTCTCTCTCTCTCTGTCTCACTCTCTCCTATTACTTGCTTTCATCTCACCCTCCCAGCAGTTTTTCCTTCAGTATCTCCATTTGTCACATTTAGTCCCAATCTTGTTCCTCTCCAGCATTCCCAGAGGAAGGCATGCACAAAGACTACAGAGATTTCCCCTGCAGTCAGGCGGTATCGTGGCGCTTTGTGGTGTTTGGGGGCAAAGTTGCTTTGAAGTGTTGTAGCGCCTCCTCGCAAAGGGGAAGGTGTGTTTGTGTGCACATGTGGTGTGTGGGGGAGGGGGTGCAGAATAGCCCTTTGTGTGGTTCCCAAAGCACATGAAATCGTACATTGTGGATGGTTGTGGATACTGTGGAGGTTTCATTCCTTTCTGCTTCTTGACAACGTTATCAGAACGTCACACCTTATGAATGGCTGACTTTTCACAAGCTGGCCAGAATGAGACACATTGACCAGCCTCTCTGTGGATGTGTGTGTGGACCTGCATATTTGTGTGTGTGTGTTTGAATGTGGAAGGTGCATTGTGAGGCCTCAGGGATCCTGTGCACTATGTCTGGCATGGCATGAAAAGAGATGCCTGGAATGCAATAGAGATTGTCGAGTCGCTAAACGTACCCCGACACCTACCAGAGACCCAGATCCACATTTTTCACTAGAATGTTTCTCTTCTTAGAAATGTGACATGACTCACACGTGCCACATGAATGATGGCAGAGTGCCAGGTTGTAACACTGACAGTTAGCAGGCAGTCCTACCCCCCCTACGAGATGGCATCTGTGAGCCTCGCCAACATTGCCAACATCACAGCGTAAAACAGATTGTAAATGTTATCGCTCCTGTCAGGATGAGTCTATATATGTCTCTGAAATAGGCTAACGGTGCTGTACATTTAAAAACGCCAGTGGACAGTTCTGATGTCTGAAGGGATCTGGAAAACACTGGTCACCTGGTCAACTGTTTCTCTAGTCCCCTTCACTGTTCCAGGAGCCACAGCGTGGCTTTGTCCATTCCCCTGTGGGACATCACCCCCTGGTGTCTGGTATGCAGGTGTCTAATCTGAGCTGAGCCTTTTGTTCCCCATGTTTGGCCATGGTAGAAGCTCCTCACCGGTCTGGGAAGCAAAGATGGCATTCCAGCAGCTCTCCATAATCCTCTGTCGGAAGTCCAGTAGACGAGTGGCTGGTGTTGATAAAACAGCCCCCAGTGGAATTTTACTGTGTGGGGATGTTAGATTCTTTGTTGTGGAAAAAACCCCACAAAGCCACAGTGACTGCACTTCTGCACTTCCACTGTCTTTTTGCTGTCAATATATATATATATATATATATATAAAATGGCTATATATTATGCATTAACAGAATATTTGATCAGCAGCAGATCAGCAGTACCCTAAACCTAAAGCTTTATAAATAGCCAACAAATTATGAAGTATTCTATTATTACTTCATGTGAGGGTTGTATCACTGACTAGAACTTTTCACTTTCCATTTTTGGCAGCTTACTGTCATGTTACAAGAATATACTTGCAAATGTATCACCTACTCTCATTCCCTTGCATACTGCAGCTCTCACTTCATCTGAATGCACTAGGGTTAGCCAGCATTGATTTCTTGTTTTCATTGTTGCAAGTGACCATGTGGGTAAAATATTGCTTTTGCCATTAGATCTATTGATCTACTCTATATCTACACAACACTGATTATTACTGAAGAGTGTGGGGTGCAGGTGTTGAATAGGTTAGAGTGTGCGAGGGAGAAAGGGAGAGGTTGAAAGTCAGCTAAGATTAATGTAGTTAGATGGTTGGATGGTTTGCTCCAGGTGTAATGTCATTGGTCATTGGAGAAATTACTATTATTTTAGTATTGCAGCATTTATTAGTTTGTCAACCCTATCCCTATTTTGTTGTGAAGAAAGTGACTCACTTGCCCAAATTTGTTTTCATGTTACTTCAGATTGTGTTGAATTACCCAGTGCATGCTTTTATGAAATACATGTTCAAAAGTAGACTGTGACATTGGACTTGATTTGATTGATTCAACTGTTATTTCAACAGTCATGTTTTGTGAGAGACAATGCACTTCTATATAATTTCGTTTTATGACCCCAATAGGTGCTTATCCGTGTCATTGACACCAACAACCATCGGCCACAGTTCTCCCAGCCCAGATACGAGGTGAATGTCCAAGAGGACACCCCGGCTGAGACTGAGGTCCTGCAGATCAGTGCTGTGGATGAAGACGAGAAGAACAAGCTGACCTTTACACTCTTGAGCAGCACTGATCCATTCAGCCTGAAGAAGTTCCGCCTGGACCCGGGAACAGGAGCTCTGTACACCGCTGAGGGACTTGACCATGAGACCATGCGTCGCCACACCCTCACTGTTATGGTATGGATCACTAATGATATGAATGATGGTGAGGTTGGTGATGGTGATGAGGTTTTATTTACATGGAGATTTTGTTGGGATTACCTTTTAAATTTGAATTTGAATTCAATTCTATTGCTGTGTAATGTCAGTCTCCATTTATCTTAACTAGCAAAAACTGTTAGATCATTATTTCTTTCATGAAGTGATATTTTTAGTGAGAGTTTTGTGGGGTTTTCTTTAAATGTATCATTTCCAAATAAATCATCTCAAGACTGAGAACTCCCAAACAGGAAAACAAATTTAAGCATGAATCATATCATTATGGCATGTGTTTGTAACAGAGATGGTCACTTTTTTGCCAACATCACTGATAATTTCTCAATAGTAAATTATGAGAAATTCCAGCATATGGCATCTTTAAACAAGCAGGTGGGCATTCAGTGTGCATTGATTAATCTTTTTTTTGTTGGATTCTATTTGTCATTTGGGACCAGTCATATGGTGCTCATCAGAAACCATTCTTGTTAGTTTATTGTTTAATTGTGCTCTTCATGGGGAAATGAAGCACCCATGAAATTAATGAATGCTTTGCCATACTACAAAGTGACTGTTTGGGAAGCAATTGTCCATTTACATCTCTCATGCTCTCGTCTGTGTCCCTCTGTTTTCTTCCACCTCTCCCTCTACCACTGGCCTTTCTCTCTATCCGACTTTCTCTTTTCTAGGTGCGTGACCAGGACATCCCAGTCAAGAGGAACCTGGTTCGTGTTATTGTCAATGTGGAAGACACCAATGACAATGCCCCCTGGTTTATAGGTTCACCTTACTCTGGCCGTGTTTTTGAGTCTGCTGCCGTAGGCTCAGCTGTGCTCCAGGTTACAGCCCTGGACAAAGACAAGGGCCAGAATGCAGAGGTTGTCTACAGCATCGAATCAGGTAAATATCCCCAAAGGTGCCGTGTCACCCATAATTTCCCTAGCATTGTTTATGAGGACAAACATTCATATCAGGGGCTTTTATTGCAAAATAATGCAAAAAATGTCTGTGAGTCATCTTGAGTTCTGCTGCCCACTGGGTCTTGCTCATGAATGGCATATTTTATAGTGAGTAGGAGAATGTTGAGGACTTTTTCAGAGGATCTCCAAATACGTGGGAGACTGGCAAATCCCACCATTGTTTTCACTGCCAATAAGCTGTGTTATGGGAGGGAGTTGCTATTAGCTAGGTCCTTTGTTTGAAGACATACATATTTGAGATAGTTGAGATGACTCAAGGTAATTGAATTGTAACTGGCTTTGCATTGATTAAAATTTAAGTCTTGGGACGAAGGAGTAAAAACATTTATATGAAATTCACATAACTGCAGTATGCACAATCTTTACAAATGCTTATCTTTACAAATGCTTATCAGTCGCCACAGGTGTCTGGGAAAAAATATGATAAAAATACTGGTGTCCTTATTTTATATAGTTAAGCATCCAAAACCACTTTCAAAGCATCAACATAAATACATTTTTGTTTGTTTGATTTTTGTCTTTTCTCACAGGAAATGTTGCAAACTCATTTGCCATTGACTCTGTCCTGGGAACAATTTCAGTAGCCAAAGAGCTTGACCGAAGCAACAAGAACCTGTTTGAACTTATTGTAAAGGCGTCTGATAAAGGAATACCTCCAATGTCAACTACAGCCACTGTACACATTCTGGTAACAGTTTCTGACAATGCAGCCCCTAAATTCACTGAAAAGGAATTCTCTGCAGAGGTCAGTGAATCAGCCCATCCTGGAAGTTTTGTAAGCCTGGTCACAGCCATCAGCCAGTCGTCTGTTTTCTATCAGATAAAAGGCGGCAATATCAACAATGCATTTGATATAAACCCAAACTCAGGAGTGGTTGTGACCCAGAAGGCTTTAGACTATGAGACCACCTCTGAATACCGGCTTATCATACAAGGCACTAACATGGCTGGACTGGCCAGCAACACTACACTGCTGATTCATCTAAAGGATGAGAATGATAATGACCCCATCTTTCTCCAGAGGGAGTTCATAGGCATGATCAGTGAGTCAGCCTCCATTAACAGTGTTGTTTTGACCCATGAGAACACTCCCTTGGTCATTCGTGCCTCTGATGCTGATTGTGACCGCAATGCCATGCTCATCTATCAGATTGTAGAACCATTTGCTCACAACTATTTTGCCATTGACTCCAGCACAGGAGCTATCCGAAGTACAACTGTTTTGGATTATGAACAGAGGAGAATTTTCCATTTCACAGTCCAGGTCCATGACCTAGGAATGCCGCGCTTGTTTGCTGAGATGGCAGCCAATGTGACCATTGAAGTCATTGATGTCAATGACTGCTCACCACTATTCAGCCAAGAACTGTATGAGACAACCGTCATAGTGCCAACATACAAAGGTGTAGAGGTCATCAAAGTCAATGCTACAGACTCCGACTCTGGGCCTAACTCGAAACTACTCTTCTCCATCTCTGAGGGGAATATTGGTGATAAATTCAAAATGGATCCAATCAAGGGCATGATCTCCATTCAGAATGTCACACAACTGAGAAGCAGGTACGAATTGAAAGTTAGGGTGTCAGATGGAAGGTTTGCCAACATTGCCACAGTAAAGATAAATGTAAAGGAAAACAGGGAAAGCAGGCTGAAGTTCACCAGGGAGTCCTACAGAGCCTACGTTCAAGAGAACTCATCTGAGAAGAAAACACTAGCAGTTATTGCTGCTGTTGGGAACCAGGTGAATGAGCCATTGTTTTACAAAATTCTGAACCCCGACAAGAGGTTTGAAATCAGCCGCACCTCTGGAGTAATCTCAACCACTGGAATTCCATTTGATCGTGAGGCACAGGACACATTTGATATTGTTGTTGAAGTCACCAGAGAGGAAAGAACTGAAGATGGGGCCCATGTTCTAGTAACTGTGACAGTAGAAGATGCAAATGACAACAAACCCATGTTTGTGAACCTTCCCTATCATGCCCTGGTCCAAATGGATGCAGAGGCAGGTCAGGTCATCCGACAAGTCACAGCTGTGGACAAAGACATGGGTCTGAATGCAGATATCTACTATCACCTGAAGGAACAGCAGGAGCACTTCCAAATCAGCCCCTCCGGTGAAATCTCACTCAAAAAGAAGTTTGACAAAGAGTCACTTAACACAGATTTTGTCATCATTGTCATGGCAAAAGATAGTGGAGACCCAGCACTCTCAGCAGAAGTAGAAGTGCCCATAACGGTGGTGAACAAAGCAATGCCTGTGTTTGAGAAGCCTTTCTATAGTATTGAAATCCCTGAAAACATCCAGTTATACTCGCCTGTGGTTCATGTTCAGGCCAGTGACTCTGAAGGCCCTCGTATAGTGTACACCATTTCTGAGGGAGATCCCTTCAAACAGTTTTCAATTGATTTCAACACAGGTGTTATACATGTGATTCAACATCTAGACTTTGAGACACACCCTGCCTATAAGTTAAGTGTAAGAGCCACAGACTCTCTAACTGGAGCACACTCTGAAGTGTTTGTTGATATCATACTGGAAGATGTAAATGATAACGCCCCCGTGTTTCTGTCAAAGGCCTACAATGCCAGTATTTCTGAGGCCTCTGTCATTGGCACATCAGTTTTGCAAGTTGATGCCAACGATTCTGATACTGGTAACAACAAAGAAGTCTTCTTTCAGTTGGTTGAAGAAAAGGGGAAGAGTTCAGATTACTTTAGCATTGACCGTGATACAGGAGTAATCTGGACAGCTCAAGCACTTGATCACGAGGAAACTCAAAAACATAACTTGAGGGTTCGTGTTGTGGATGGTGGAGTTCCAGCACTCTCTAGCGACATCATAGTTACAATAGATGTTAAAGACCTGAATGATAATGCTCCCACATTTACAGAGGATGTTTATGAAGCTACTGTCAGTGAATTAGCCCCTCGTGGTCACTTCATCATCCAAGTTCAGGCATTCGATGCCGATAGCTCAGACTCTGATACGTTGGAGTTCTCCATCATCTCTGGCAATGAGGATCTGAACTTTGCCATGGACAAAAACACAGGTGCCATTGTCATTTCCAACCACCGCAGGCCACATATGCAGCCTCTGTATAACCTCAATGTATCAGTGTCAGATGGTGTATTCAGAAGCTCAGCCCTTGTCAAAGTGACAGTCATTGGTGCAAACTTCCACAACCCCATCTTCCCTCAGGTGGACTATGTGGTGGAGCTTGTCGAGAACTCACCTGTTGGTACCTTGGTAGCAGAAGCTAAAGCAATAGATGATGATGAAGGCATTTATGGGCAGCTAACATACCATATTGTCAATGACTTTGCAAAAGACAAGTTCTCTGTAAATGAAAATGGAGAGATATTCACATTAGAGAGCCTTGATCGTGAGACTGCCATTGAGAAAGTTATTCCTATTTCTCTCATAGCAAATGATGGTGGTGGAAAAGTAGGCTTTTGTATTATCAATGTAATTCTAACAGATGTCAATGACAATGCCCCACAATTCAGAGCAGTTGAGTACAAAGCCACTATTGCATCAGATGTCCCAAGGGGAACATCTGTGGTCAAAATTGCTGCTTCAGACATGGATGAGGGAAGCAATGCTGACATCACATATGCAATTGAAGCAGATGTTGAAAATGTGGAGGAGAACTTTGAAATCCACCCCACCTCTGGGGTCATTGTTACTAAAGAGAGCCTCATTGGACTTGAAAATGAACTCTATGCATTCTTTGTGAGGGCTAAGGATGCTGGGAATCCATCCAAACAATCTGTTGTACGGGTTTACATTAGGATTGTCGCCCCAGAGGTACCAGTTCCCAAATTTGTTGAACCACATTACCGCTTCACAATTGCTGAAGACCTGCCCATTGGCACAGAGATTGATGTCATCCAGGCAGAGAGTGAACAGCCAGTGGTTTATAGCCTTGTAAAGGGCAACACTCCTGAGAGCAATGAGGATGAGGTGTTCATTGTAGACAGAGACACTGGGGCCTTGAAGCTTGAGAAAAGCCTTGACCATGAGACTACCAAATGGTACCAGCTCACACTACTCGCCCAGAGCAAACATGATAACTATGAGATAGTGGCATCTGTATATGTAAACATCCAGGTGAAAGACCTTAATGACAACAAGCCTGTCTTTGAGTCAGACCCTTATGAAGCAGTCATCGTGGAAAACCTTCCAAGTGGGACACTGTTGATTCAAGTCAAAGCCACTGACCAAGACTCTGGTACCAACGGCCAAGTAGTTTACAGCCTTGACTCCAAACAGACCTCACAGGATATCTTTGAGTTGTTTGCTATCAATAGTGAAACTGGATGGGTGACCACCTTGAAAGAGCTGGACTGTGAGAAGATGAACAAATATACAATTGCCATCCTAGCCACAGACCGAGGGGACCAAATCCAACATGTTACTGGCACTAAAGTGGAGGTAACAGTTGCTGATGTGAATGACAACCCACCCCGCTTCACTGCAGAGATCTACAAGGGCACAGTTAGTGAGGATGACCCTCCGCCTAGTGGGGTCATTGCTATCCTGAGCACCACGGATGCTGATTCTGAGGACATCAATAAACAAGTGAACTACTTCATCACAGGTGGGCATTTATTATTTTCTGAAACAGATAATTAGAAGACTCGAAGAGTTTTCTCCCCACTCCTTTGTGTAACAGTTCAACAAACAGAGCTTAAGGGGGAATATCCGTTTAGGCTACTTAATATGATGATAATATCTCATTTTTGAAACATTACACACTCCATTTATCTGTTAGGAGTCTTGGAGTGATTCCCTAATCAGCTAAAGCTCAAAGCATATATTTAGGTCATTATAATACATAAATGTATAATTATCTGAATAATGCTTTGAAATTGACTGGGGAAAAATACTTCTTTAGTGCTAATTAGCAAGTATGAGTAACTATGTCAAACCTAATTTGAAGAGATATCAGAAACTCAAATTAGCTTGTGTACATTTTTCTTTTTGAGCAAAATTGCCTGTATAGCAAACACGATTTAGAAATATGTATTTCCTATGTGAAGTAGTAATAAATACTTTGTCTGTACTTTGGTTGAGTAAATATTAATAGCTGACAGTGGAATGTGGAACAAAGGTTCAGTACAGATTACTTGGTGCATTATTTTTCTTTCTCAGGCTGCTCCCTGCTTTTCATTGTCATCTTTTCATCACACACGCAGCAACTCAAGATCTCTTTATTAGCAGAGCACCTGTGTTCATCGTTCTAAAATAGCACTCGATTCTTTAACTCCTAACAGGAGGGGACCCACTAGGCCAATTTGCCATCGAGCATATCCAGAACGAGTGGAAGGTCTCTGTCAGGAAGCCCTTGGACCGTGAGGAGAAGGACAATTACCTTCTTAACATCACTGCTACTGATGGCATCTTCACTGCCAAAGCCATTGTGGAGGTCAAGGTCCTGGATGCCAATGACAACAGCCCTGTATGCGATAAGGTAAAAAAAAAAAAAAATCCAAGGTAAAAAAGAAAAGCCAGTCTGTTTCCTGTAGGTGGCTTCCAGTTAGAAAAAACGTTTTTATCCGCTAATGTGTTGTAATTTCAGACTGCATTTATTCAAATGATTTGTAGTCAGTTTCCTTCTATTCAACATTACCAACCTTGATGTTCTACCTGTTATTTATCACTTCTTGCCCTGTTCTACCCTCCTTGCTCACTACATCCGCCCCCCAGTCCCTATATAGTGAGAGTGTTCCAGAAGACTCCCCCGCCGGAAGGCTCATCTTGCAGGTCTCTGCCACAGATGCCGACATCCGCTCGAACGCCCAAATCTCCTATGAGCTCCGGGGAGCCGGAGCAGAGTTGTTCACCATCAACTCAGATACAGGTAGGTGTGTGTGTGTGCATGTGTGCGTGCGTGCGTGTGTGTGTATGAACAAACACATAGTCATATGTATAAAGAAGTATTGATTTTGTGCAGTTTTTTATGGGCTGTGCACATGCATTGTTGATATACAATTGTATGGTACAGTTACATTATAAAATCAAGGTTATAGTCACCTTTTCTTTCTAGTGCCTTCTATGTCTGCAGTAATTTTTAATAACTTTGCATTCATCTGTGCTCAAGGTTATGCTGAATGTCAGATAGGAGTATGTGGGGCACACACATGTAAAAGGGCTCTCTTTTGGGATAGTCTCTGGCCAACTTGAAACTACAAACTAACAAAATGCCCCAATCTTCAGCAGGGTATGACAGCAACTATGCATTCTGCACACTTCCTGATTAATTCTTGTGAATTGTAATCCCTCTGCAATATGTTAGTATTTTTTACTTGTGTGTGTGTATCATTATCAACTATGGAGGAGGCAAGAGAATTTTCTTGCACTCAGTCATTATTTACTTATTTATTTTTTGAAACAGTCAGGCACATTTCCCTGCAGGGCTGGTGAAAGACCCATAGTGCCACTAAAAAATAGGGTTGCACACTTAAATTGAATTTATGACCGCTATATGTCTGGCCTGAAATTAATTTCTTCTGGGATCCTCTAAAACGAGACACCCCAGCTGGCTGCTAGAATACAAAAAAGAGAAAAAAAAGAATAACAATGGCGGTTAATGACCATCAATCCTGCAGCCCTAAAAATAACAGAAAGTAAAACATTAAAGGCAAAAAACTATGCCAACAGCAGTCCAGACTTTTTGATAAGCTCTCAGACTGACACTAAAGCCAAGATGCCATCCAGCTGTCTTTTGGCAAGCCTCCATGTTGAGCTTCTAGGAGGAGCGCTACTGTTATGGAGTGGGAATGCTATTTTTTTATGTGCAGACAAGTAGGATTATTGCATATGAGCACCGCCAAGAGGCTCTGGAGTTTTCCAGAGAGGCTGTGGTAATGTTGGCTGCCACACATCCCAGGACACTTCCAGGCTGCTCTTAGTTGCCAGTTGCTCTGATTTCCTTTAGCATCCCACTCTCTTCTCCCACTCCCCTCTCTCTCCTCTCCTGCTTCAATTACTTATTTATTCCCCCCTATCCTTTCTTGAAAGCCATTAGTTGTTTGGATGTGTTTTCGACTTGGTAAGTAGGTAAGGGGGTTTATGATGCACACACGCATGTATGGTTTTACACACACATCCACTCAAACCTGTAGTCACAACCACATTCTCTGGCTTTATCTCTCTCTATCTCTATCTCTCTCTCTCTCGCTCTCTCTCTCTCTCTAACTTACACTCCTTATCTATCTGTCTGTCTGTCTAACTATAAATGTTGTCATTTTTACTTGACTGGCTATGTTGTTCAAAAGGACAGAGTAGATGGCAGATGACATCCTGCTACTCTGTGCAGCAAAATTGCTCTTTTAAAGTGTGTGTGTGTGTGTGTGTGTGTGTGTGTGTGTGTGTGTGTGTGTGTGTGTGTGTGTGTGTGTGTGTGTGTGTGTGTGTGTGTGCGTGGTGTTGTGTGTTGTTGTGTGTGCGTGAG
>CABFOP010039523.1:0-10404 GCA_900683385.1 Anoplogaster cornuta
ATTGTCGGTTAATAGTTCATGGCGTCCAGTGTATGTAATCATTAACATAGTCCGCTCACACAATGCCGTCACTCACAAAAGACATCATCAAACCCATCAGTGCCATACAAACAGTTAAATGATTTCCTCCAGCAACTATCACATGGAAGACTTCTATTACCCCCATCGATGCCTCCCCATCCCCGACACCCCGACACCCCCCACGGCATCCCTCAAGAGTCCTTCTTGACTGGCCACTTATTGATCTCTTGTTGTCTCCTTCTGATGAAAATGGATTCGCTCTTCCCCCCGGGGCCCCACATGTGTCATTTGACTCACTGGTTGCCATTCTTCCTCCCTTCACAATGGGATTTCTCACTGATATTGTCCTTCAGAGATAGGGTGGACGGGGGGTGGGGGTGGGCAGAGCAGGGACAGCCTGCAGATCTGGATCAATACAGGCCAGACAGGCATCTCGCAATATTTAAGGTGCCTTGAAAAGGCTTCAAATGTATACCAGTCTGGTATCTCTTAAGTCTTTATCTTTATGGAAGTGCATAATGGTCCTGGAATTCAAGTTGAACCTTCAAGATTTCAACAATACACCAAAATTATTTTATTTTTTTACACTTTTTATAATTGGTCACTTGACTTGGAAATCCTTTGAATTTTCTAAAACCAGGAAATGATGCACAAGAATTCACTCACATTCATGTTTTCAAACATCCAAGGACACATTCCTCTACTCAAAACTGTCAGGTTGGACTATGATGTTTTATTAATGCGTAATATGGTCCAGTGAACTTGCCATGACACTCCTTTCCTCCGTTATATCACAGTTAAGTGGTGTGATGTATATAACATATGCAAAAAGTATGTATGGGTCCATAGCATAGATGTGTATTTCTATATTGCAGTGATTGAAAATCCATGCGAAACCCTGAGCATGTTACATATACCATATATGCAATGTCAAAACACATTCAAATTCATGAACGCATGTCAGGCGAACTGAACTGTGGTAGATACTGTACATGAGCTCTTACCCAGCATGCTTATTCTCCAGAGACGCAGTGATTTTGAAATGAGCTTCTGCTCTCCGTGAGCTGTCAAAGTCATCAGAGAGAGGGATTATCTTAATGGAGACTCACATTCACACTCCCTCACTCACATTGAATTTCAGCGGGGAAACCTCAACGTTCATTCATAAAGTCATAAGTCATAAAGTCATAAAATGTGTTCGTTGGTGTGTGTAGTAGGCAGCTCTTTTTGTCTTCTAGTTTTCAGCCTGTTTATTATTTTTTATGAGAAATTGAGCCAGGATATGATAATACAACACATATTTTGTTCACTCTATGCCATCACAATTGATACAGTATATCTTGATATTTTTATGATTTTCACTTATTTCATACTGAATACGTCTCATCTCATGCCATCTAATGTCATCTCATCTCAGGCCTAACCAAGTTTAGATAAATTTGTATTCTTATTTTACTTCCATTTATTCTTATCTGTTATTATATTCATGTATTTCTTTTGGTTTTGTATTTGTAGCCTGTTTTGGGCCTGTTTGGCGCTTCGGTCAACAGTTGTTTTGGATGTGTTATATAGATAATGTTGACTTGACTTGACTTTGTAAACTCGTCGTCTCTGTAAATGAAGGAAACCTCAGTGACTCACGAGTCTTCAACAAAGGTTTAATAATAATGTCATCTCGTGTCATCTGACCTCATGTATCGTCTTTAATGCTGTATCGTCGACCTGTTTCCGCCCAGGTGAATATGTGGAGAGGCAGCTGTGCCGCGACGCCATCCTGCCCATGCCGGCCATCTGCGAGGTGCCTTGCCCAAAGGACTGTGCCCTCAGCCCCTGGACCGCCTGGTCGCTCTGCTCCCATACCTGCTCTGGGAAAAGCACCGAGGGCAGGCAGGCCAGGGCTCGCTCCATCCTAGCCTACAACGCAGGAGAAGGTAGGCACTCCTAACAGCAGGAGAACCATCAGATGTACTGGTAGAGTTGCCTTTTGTTATTATTCTTTTTTATTTCAGATGGCTAGCCAGAGAAATCATTCCAGCGTGGTGTGTGGGGGGGGGGGATTTTACATTTTCAGAGGTGTAAAACCTGAAGAATTTCATTAGTCTGGGTTCCAGTGGAGAGTCTTAGTCTCCCATGATGGTCTAAATGCTGTTTCAGATGATTTCCCATCCCATTCCCATCCAGTATACAATTCTGCAGGGAAAAACTGAATACTAGTCATTTTACAGGCATGAAAATGGTCAAATTGATTTGTTTCTGTGTGTTCCTCTGCAGCAACGGCAAAGGTTGTGGCATGGGTTACTGTGATGCAGGGTAAGGACCATAGCTGGACTTTAGGTGGACTGCAAGAATAACAAGCCTATAGGTTTATGTTCAAACCTAAATGCATAACAGAGGCTTTATACTTTTTTTAAAAAGATGTATGGGTGGCAATGGAATTCATAATGACTTTGCATTTACTTCTCTTCAAGGTGTATCCCTGCTGTCAATGGTCCCTCCAATCTTTGGTATATTCATATCCAATGTTCTTAGATAGTAGTGATGTCCTAAGTGTTTTTTGCTGACGTAGTGTGTAGCCTCTGTATGTTTTGTGACTAGGGAAATAGAAATATGGCTACCTAGATACAATCTCTCCCCACCGATCTGCTAGCTCAGCATAATTCCTACGCTTGTAGAATATAAAAAACAAATCAAGTTCAAGTAATGAGCGTTCCTTGGCGTTAAGTGCTTCAAACCCCAAGGTGAGGAGAGCCGCGGTAGTGGGTGTCTGAGTGGTAATGGAATGATACTGAAGTGAGTGCCTGTGGGTTAAAGCGCAGCCCTCCGAGCTGCCAATCACGACCACGCGTTCCCGCCAAACCCCATTATGAGAAAAGCGGGAGGCTGCACAGATGGTTTGCGTCTGGTTTGGCAGCAGATCAGAATTTTATGTTTTATAGCCCCGCTATCATCTTAACAGCTCTTGTCGTCTGACTCCTGGACCACATCGCACGACACGCTGTCTTTGGCGTATTCACAACACAGGGAGACGCCTCATACATAATGGATTTTCTCTGTGAATGGATCCTCTTCCCTCGTTCACGCCGGGCTCCAGGAGCATGCCCACGCCAGAACACTACCGGGCCGGCATACCGGGCCTCGTTTATTAGCTTTCCCGCCATTCGGGAGGGGGGGAGTCTCTGTTTTGGTGTTAGATGGATGACAAGCAGCGGAGCGTCAAGGCGGATGCGGTGCGTGTTGAATGAAGCGTCAAGTCCCACAGACGTTTTTTTTTCTGGCCATCTGCTGTAGCAGGTCTCAACGTTCAGCATGGGACAGCAGAGCAGAGACCATTATAGATAGAGAAGGTAGTGCAGGAAGTGCCAAAGATTTAAGACTGTTGGATGGAAGTGATGTGATGAATCAAAACTTAAAGGTCCCATAGTATACTCCTTTTCAACAAGTTAATATAAGTCCCTGGGGTCCCCAAAGCATCTCTTTGAATTTTTTTTGCTGAAAATACTCAGATTAATTATTCTAGCATGCCTCGATACCCTCTGTTTCAGTCCTGTTCTCGACAGGCTGTTTCTGTGTCTGTGGCTTTAAATGCAAATGAGCTGCTGCTCCCCACGCCCCCCTCCGGAACTGGTTGTGGCTTTCCGGCCGTGCCTCCTTGATACCATGGTTACGGTGAGCGTTTACCCCCCATGAAAACAACCGATATGTCTAGTAATAGAAACGCAGGAGTTCAACTGCACATGTTTGATCCTGAATCTGATTCAGAACAAGGAGAGGCTCCTGCAGAAGTTCAAACATTGTGAATGCAGCAGCGATGTAGCGCCGTATAAGGAAAAGTAGGTGCTATGTAGTGTAACGATCGTTTGTTCATTGTTTTGGTTTCTTGCATTGGTCACTTTATTTTGTTGTGTGTTGTGTGCTGTGTTATGTTATGTGAGCTGCTGTTAGACCTTAATTTCCCCTCGGGGATAAATAAAGTACCTACCTACCTAACTACCTATTCAATGAGTCCCCTTGTTACATAACAAGGGGCAGCAAATTTGAACAGCTTGTTGAATCTCATGTTTTCAGAGCTAGGCAGCCCACAAAAAACTTACTGGATTGTCTTATTTCACAGTTTGTGTCAGTAGGCCCACCAGAGACCCAAATGTATGTGCACAAGTACTGAAAAAGTGAGTTTTTCATAATATGGGACCTTTAAAAGTGAAATCCAAAAGTGCCTCCTAAACAGCAGCAGAGAAAGCTCTTCACCATCTCCACCCCACCAAACTCTAATGTCTACAGACATTTAGTTTACTGACGTCACCGCTCAGGATTTCTGGGTAATGAAGTGCAGCTTTAAGATTAAACTTAATTGGATCATTGGACACAGCAAAAAAATAAACAAGTTAACTGAACTAAACGGGTCAAGAGGAAATGAGAAAATTATATGAAAAATGATAACAATGAACATGTACATCTAGCATGAAACAAATGTGAAGATAACACTTATAGGCAGAAATATTAAAAAAGTTTAAATATCCATGCAGTATATTGTTTCTGCACTGTGGTAGGAATGTCTAAGTATGTGCTGATGCCGGTGCGGGCTAATTATTCAGGTTGCGACAAACATCGGTAATGACAGAAAGGATTTCCGGGCCGTCCAGATACAGTTGATTAAATAATTCCTGCATTATCCATATAGCAAACAATCCAGCGGCAGGCATGGCGATACAAAGAGGATTGCTGAAGGATTTTGTTGTATGTCACAGGGGAGAAAATACATCTCATCGCTAATCTGCAGAGATTTGATTGGGAGCCCATAAATATTTAGAAGTGAGCGCATGTGTTGCAACTGTTAATGTAGTCACTTTCCATTAACCCTTGAAACTTTTGAAATCGAAGCCATTCACAATAATAACCAAAGACCACTTACCTATGCTTTTTTCAGATGTAGCACCATAGTTAATAAACAAATTGGTGACAGGGTGAAAGTTGTGGACTGAATTTTGACCATGAAACGTCCCGGCGAAATCCAATAATATCTTTTCTAAATTACCCGTTGAAGGACATCATCGCTGTGCCGCTACACAGAGGTCAGTCACATCTTCTCTCTGTGGCTCCTCACGTCCAGTTCAGCTGCACCATCGATGATTGGTAGGGTTGAGTATCATTTCAAATTTATCTATTCCAAATATTTTTGGGATAGAAAAAAATGACAAATAATTCAAGAACAAAAATTTGCCTACCTTTATTCTTGGCACATTTAGGCTATAATCAGTAAACTGTGACAGGAAGGTTTCTTTTTCCCTTCATTTATAAAAATAAATATTACTCTTTCAAATAAACAAAAACAAACCAAAATTATTTAAATAAATAATGGACATCACATTATGCTACACCTACCACGGGGTAAGCCTAATCATAGTTTACTGTAGACTATAATGTTAGTTATTCTGTCACCTGTTTCTGATGTGCTATGACAGGAAAATAGTCCATGAATATTGCTGTGGATAAACAGATATCAATAATATATTTTGCATACCTAAATGGAGGAGACTCAACCTTAACAGAAGGGATGTAAGCCCTTCACCACATCTCCCTGCTCATCTTCCCCTTCATGGCTAAAGTGAAGAGTTTCTGTACTAGAGGGTCTCTGGGGATGAACCGGAGGGGTGCTCTCTGAACTCGTATCTAAGAAAAATATAAATTAGAATAATTTGTAGACATAATTTGTTTACCTTCAATATAAAAGGCAAATGTCAGCTCATCTGTGTTGTACTGGTTCCTGGGGCGGGACTTGTGGTCGCGGGAGACCGCAACACATCGAACACGATGTTTTGCTTCAGATTCACGCCGTGTTGAAGTAAATGCTTCATCATATTGGAGGTGCTTCCTCCCTTGCACAAAATATCCTTACTGCAGGTGCATTTTGCTGTCTTTATCTTTTTTTTGTGAAGCTAACCCACACTTAGGAGCGCTTAGTGCGGTCAGCCATGGTCTCTGGTCTCTCGCTGTGGAGATGTCTGGCTACTAGCGAGACTACATGCTCATTTGCGTATCAAATGACGTGACGTGACGTGACAGGTACAGGTACTGGCAGATAAGTGAAACTTTTATGGTTCACTCGGGAGCGCGACTGAAATATGCAGAATTTAAGAACCGATAAGCAGAAGCAAAATGCACCTGTCTTATCAAAATGCACGGTTCTTGGAAATTTTTGATACCCAACCCTAATGATTGGTACATTTCGTTCGATGCCTTCTGCTGCGCTAATTTCTGACCTCCTTCTTGGGGGGAGGGTTCTCCTTTCCCAAGGTGATGGCGGCTACTAATGCTTGTGCTTTTGTGGTGAGGAGGGTCACATGGTGTACATACCGCACCTGGGTCCATGTCCAGGATGCTGGCTTTGCGTCGTCGCGCTGCCCCGGGGTCACCTCATCACTGTCAATCCCTCTGGCTGGCTGCCCCCCCCACCCCCAAGAGACCCACTGGTTTATATCTCGCACTGTTTGTTTTCACCAAGCGAGGGGGGAAATCAAAGCTAAAGGCTAATCTGTAGCGCTACAGCCTCACACAGCATGGGATGTGAATGGGAAATCGCCATATGCAGATATAGCGAATATACCTCTGTTACCACATTAAAGTTGCACTAGGCAAAAACATCCACCCATCAGTCTAGTGGGGCTGCAGCAGAGAAGAGCGTCCCATCTCCCCTAGTTGAGATGCTGTAGATTCACCCAGAATTGACGCAGAATGACGTTTATTTCTATGAACATTTTGAGGATTCCCTAAAACATGCAGAGCTCCATGGAGTACGGAGCCCCTAAAGGGACATGGGTGAATTTTTTTTTTTTTTTTGCGAGATCTCGCCCATGTCCCTTTAGGGGCTCCGTACTACGGCAACTAGAATAAAGGCTTTTTAACAGATTTTTTTAAGTGCCTTGGATCTCTTTTTTTCCACAGTGAAATGTTTTAAATCGAAACCCTTTAAAGGGGTATTTCTCTGTGGATTCAAGGCATCAAGAGGTCATTACTTGATAGAAAAATTTTGTGGGTGAAATGCCCCTTTAACATTCAAATCTAAGAAGCATTCTAGCCTCCTATCTTTTTTCTAAAACAAAACCACTCAGAATCGGCTCAGAATATGGCAAAGGCAGAAACTGATTTCTCCTGGGTTAAATTCTCAGTACCTTCCGTAGTACCACTATTGTATTGACATTGGCATGTGCTGTGTGTTTGTCAGGTGGGATCCAGTGCCCGAACATCAGTGCCCTTCAGGAGGTGAGGAGCTGCAACGACCATCCCTGCACTGTCTACCACTGGCAGACTGGTCCGTGGGGTCAGTGCATAGAGGACTCCTCCATCCCCGCGACCAATGCCTCTGTCGGCCGAGCCAGGGGCAATGATGCCTCCTGCTCGGTGGGAATGCAGACCCGCAAAGTCATCTGTGTCCGGGTTAACGTGGGCCAGGTGCCTCCCAAAAAGTAAGACCCCTCCCGGATTCATTATGTGTGGAGTTTGGGTTGGATTTAAGGGATGTGCATGGTACCCATCCACTCTGTTAGTGTAAATGCAAATTTGATCATTCTTGGGATTAGGGTTCCCATCCTGGAAAAGTCATGGAATACAAAAATTCTGTTTTGCAATCCTCGAAAGGTTATGGTTATTATCCCTTTGAAGAATAAAAGCCCAAAATGTCCTGAAATGTCCGGAAATGTCCTGATAGTATCTGTCCTAAGTGATAGTTATAGACAGAAATAAGAACTAGGACATTGAGATCAGATATTTAACAGAACAAATGTGATATTTGCAACATAAACTCTGACAATTATTGGTCATAGAAATTGTGCTAAAAGTCATGGAATAGTCTTGGAAAAGTCGGAATGTGATTAGCAAAAAGCTGTAGAAACCCTGATTAGGGTTATTGGCCAAATATTGTCCAATCAGTGTCCAGTATTGTAGGATTGAGTATGCATGAATATGTTTCAGAGGCTTTTCCACCCTGACAAGAATAAAATACCTGCACCCTTACAGATACCTACTCAGGCAGTGGCATCATCAACAACACTTCATTAATGCTTTAATACGCATAACTCAACGCTAGCCCTCGGTGTTTGTCAGTTATTCTGTTGCTGCTGCTGTCTGGCAGAGGTGATAACTGATGAGCCAATGAGCTGTTGTCTTAAGCATCTGGGTCTCTTTCTTCCCCTAAAGGCATCTTCTGGGAACGTGAATTATCTATTTATTTATTCAACAGAATGGCAGCATTATTCTGGCAGCAGAGCAGCGCTAGGCAGGCAAACCCTGCCAGCCCTCATGCTGGGTATGGAAATGAATCCCGCTTTATTCCTGAGGTTTCTCCTAACCCATACCGTTACATGCTGAGCAGTAAGCCCATTGCCCTGGGACACACATTTCCATCAATGGAAGAGGGTCGCCCGATACAACCAGCAGCAACCAGCTGCCACCAGTAAACACCTATTAGGACAATGCAACATCATGATATCATAAATGAATGACTGGTTGAGGTGATTGGTAGCTTCTATCACAGCAGTGGTATTGTTAGTGGTAGTTTCTCTAAATTAACACATCTCCCATAAGCCCCCTTACTTACACACATTCACACATATACTGACAATGTCACAAAGGAGGTAGTGCTGAATTCAGGCGCATGAGGGAGCCTCCACGCCTCCCAGCATGGTATCTTTGGCACCGATCCAGCACATCTCCATCTGATTATCCAGGGTAATGCCGTGCTTGTGTCTGAGCATCTCGATGATGTGCTTTCAGGTGTCCAGAGAGCCTGCGTCCAGACACCGTCAGGCCCTGCCTGCTGCCATGCAAGAGAGACTGCATCGTCACCCCGTACAGCGACTGGAGCCCCTGCCCATCAACATGCCGAGCAGGTAGCTACCGCTCGTCACCGGCTTTGGAGCACAGTGTGGCGCTTTACCGGATGCCACACAATGATAAATGCATCAATGTCAAGGGAGAAAAGTCGCACAGCGTACAATTAATGAAGCATGACAAATATGTGGAATGCTACATTTTGCAGCCCGACACTCATCTTTATTTTAGTGTCAATAATCGGGTAATAAAATCATCACACCCATTGAGACAATAAATTCTGTTACAAGCCGTGACATGCTTTGCCGATCATTTGGGTGCTTACTCATCTGGCTTCCTAGATATGTGAAAGCTCGGCGTGCAGCGTGATGGATCTATGCAACATTTCATTGAGCTCTCCACACGATACACCAGGACTCTTAACGCTGCAACGTGATAGTACTTATATAGATGCGGGCTTCCTGTGAAGGTAATAACCTCTGCCACCCGCAGAGGTGGCTCGGATACCACAGAGCAGATGATGGAAACAGTAATCAATATTCCACTTGATTTTATTAGCCTCCCCCCCTCAGAACTGGGCACTTCCAGCAGAGGTTGAGCAGGAGACAGTGCAGGAAAGACGGAAACCAACTGTGCTTCTTTGTTCCTTCTACAGCAGCTCATTTAATGAAATACTGTCAGCATACAAGACTCTCAAGACTCTCGAGTACCTTTTCAAGGACCTGTGAATTGCAAGAACTCAGGTGCAAATCGCACATTCAGTTCATTGTCTTGGGTCCAAAGCTAACCTCGTTGCATTTTTGTATTTGGTTCTTCAATGAGTGAATGGTTCTTCGTGAATAAGCTCCATTACCTCTAGAGCTGGAAAAGGACAATTGTTTATGTCTGTGTGTGAACGTGAACGTGTCATCTCATGGCTTTTCTAAGGTGGTACCACTAAGAAGAAGCAGTACAAGAAACGCATCATCATCCAATTTCCAGCCAACGGGGGACAGGACTGTCCTGAGGTGCTCACCCAGGAGAGAGAGTGTGAAGCTCCATCCGTCTGTCAAGGCTACAGGTAACCAGTCTTATCTATCTATCTGTCTATCTATCTATCTATCTATCTATCTATCTATCTATCTATCTATCTATCTATCTATCTATCTATCTATCTATCTATCTATCTATCTATCTGTCTGTCTGTCTGTCTGTCTGTCTGTCTGTCTGTCTGTCTATCTATCTATCTATCTATCTATCTGTCTGTCTGTCTGTCTGTCTATCTGTCTGTCTGTCTGTCTGTCTGTCTGTCTGTCTGTCTGTCTATCTATCTGTCTGTCTGTCTGTCTGCCTATCTATCTGTCTGTCTGTCTATCTGTCTATCTATCTATCTATCTATCTATCTATCTATCTATCTATCTATCTATCTATCTATCTATCTATCTATCTATCTATCTGTCTGTCTGTCTATCTATCTATCTATCTGTCTGTCTGTCTGTCTGTCATTGGAAAGGTCTAGTTGATCTCCATCTGATGGTCAAATGAACACATTTGTAATCATGAACACAAGTAAAATAAAGG
>CABFOP010039706.1:1609-12926 GCA_900683385.1 Anoplogaster cornuta
GGGAACGAGTCATTCGCCGCCGACCCACTTATTCAAAAATACACCAATCTCAAATAAAAAGTACTGCTCAGGAAGCAACAGGAGTTGTCTCAAAAGTGGGCGTATTTGTTTTGTGAAATATTCCGTAAATTTGAAGTAACGGGTCCAACCGTGGAAAACCGAAGCAGAACCGTGATCGAGCAGACAAATAGACCCGTTACTTCAAATTTACGGAATATTTCACAAAACCAACACGCCCACTTTTGAGACAACTCCTGTGGCTTCCTGAGCAGTACTTTTTATTTGAGATTGGTGCATTTTTGAATAAGTGGGTCGGCGGCGAATGACTCGTTCCCCGGATTTTGGGGGGTTAGGAGTGAGACTCTACTGCAGTATGCTGGAGTCTCATGTGAGGCTAGGCTAGCACAGTACATGCTAATAGGTGTGGTTTGAACGTTCTTGCTAGCATCATAATTTATAGCGAATAACATTACGGCGTGATGCCAATTACTGTTAGCCACAGATAATTGAAATCCTGCTAAAGCCGTGTACAGTTTACGTGGTGCTGCATTGGGTAAAACGGGCCACGAAAGAGAATGAATCCTTTTGTTGTCACATTTCATCCCATGCTGCGTCATGTCGCGGCGTTGTTATCATGTGAACCAGTTTGTGTCAAAGAGAACATTATTCTCACTCCCTATTCTCAGTTGCCTTCAGGGTGATATAGACTTGGTTACAGGTCCTGCTCCCCCTTATTAATGTTTCATGGCTGCTGAACGTTGATCTCTTGCTTCCTCACATGACTTCGGTGACTCGCCCTACTGTTGTCTGTTTTGGATTCCCAGCTAGAAAATGACTGCCACTTCCCACTCCTTTATGGCGCTGAATAAGAATACTAACGCTGCAGTGCAGAGACTGCAGTGTTGGCAGATGGGTTTCGCTTTCCTACAATCATGACCTCATTTGCAAGGGAGGATGGGTGAATGGATGGGAGCAGAGTGGCTATCTTATTGCACTGTCATCATGCTGCAACATGGCCTAGTGCAAACAGATGAAGTCTGTATCAGCTGGTGTCTAATATCTAAAACATTTTTTAACATTGTCAATATAATAATTATGTTGGGTTTAAGCAGTCAATCCCCATAGCTTGGTAAACGTCACACAATGAAATGATACATGTTGGAAAACTTGTAGGTAATAGTCCAACTTCAGCACACTGGATTTTATGATTATGTGATGCAGCGGTAATTATATCCAGTGATATTTCTACAGAAGGAATCTATTGTGGATTGATTGTAAATGTGACATGGTGGTGCAGTGCCACTGTTACCTTGTTAGAGCAGAATTCTTGGTTATATCCAACGTTTGGATATCGGTGTGGAACGTATCTATAAACCCTCTCAGTTACAAACACCTACTGATCAGCTACTAAGGTGGCCGTGCAGAGAATGGACCGCTACGAAGTATCTGTTTACTTGTGCAGATAAGGGTTTTATTATATCCGCTTTCTGTCACACAGAGGATGTCAGTGATGAAGGAGAGGAGGAGAAGGAGTGCATCACCTATAACATCAACATTGATATCCACTATGGGGTCAAGTCTAACAGGTATTGTGAAATGCTGGGCCGAGGCCTCTTCCCAACCTTGCAATTGCATCTGTGAAATTGTCTCCCTTTCCCCATATAACCTAATCTCTCGAAAGAAGATTCTTTAATTCCAAATGTAAGAACACCATCATTATATATATCACTCTGCAGCCATTCTGAACTACTTCACTTAGTCCATCTTTCTCCCATGCAGCCTGGCTTTCATCAAGAGGACTGGTGTCATTGATGCAGACAAACCTATCTCAACCCAGGTCCGTGTCCTGACCCTGAGCGAGGACTCTCCCTACGAGACACTCCACTCTTTCATCAGCAATGCCGTCGCTCCTTTCTTTAAGTCCTACATCCGCGAGTCTGGCAAGGCAGATAGGTAATTCTGAGAGCTTTTATTTTCTATGGTTTCTATGAACTATGAACTCAGTCACTATAACAGAACAGCCTAAAGGTAGGCTGGTTCATTCATTAGCAGAGGGTTGGTACCTTTACACCTTGTACACCTTGAGGTGCACGGGATGGAAAATGAACCTATTATACTATGATTTCTTTGTTAACCCACTAGAGATGGGGATAAGATGGCTCCCTCAGTTGAGAAGAAGATTGCTGAGCTGGAGATGGGCTTGCTCCATCTGCAGCAGAACATTGAGATTCCCGAGATCAGCCTGCTCATCCACCCCATCATCACCAACATCGCCAAGCAGTGCTATGAGCGCGGCGAGAAGCCCAAGGTCACCGACTTCGGGGACAAAGTGGAAGACCCCACCTTCCTTAACCATCTGCAGTCCGGGGTCAACCGCTGGATCAGGGAGATCCAGAAGGTAAGAGTGTGTAGGAAAGATGCTCAAGAGGCCGGGCTGGAGTGGATATTCGGATGCATGATATATAAGTGCCCATATGATATTGGCTGATAAATGGGGATCTGATGGCTAAATCTTTAGTTTGAACTCCATAGGTAAAGGTAGACCTACTTTAATGATCCCTGTGAGAATTTGGGTAAAGTTAATAATTTATTTTGTTTTGTTTTTGCACTAAAGTATTTCCAACTGCATTTCTACCACGACATTGATCTAAGCTTTTATTTTTTCCCCTCACATTTAAACGAACCAGAGCTATGATATTTTGGAAACGTAAACAATAGGTGTATGGTGAAATGTATCCTCCATAATATACTGATTACTGGGTTCTGCTCTTGTTCCCTGCTTCCTTAAGGTGACAAAGCTGGACCGTGACCCGGCTTCCGGCACAGCCCTGCAGGAGATCAGTTTCTGGCTGAATCTGGAGAGGGCCCTGAACCGGATCCAGGAAAAAAGAGAGAGCCCCGAGGTTCTGCTCACCCTGGACATCCTCAAACACGGCAAACGTTTCCACGCTACTGTCAGCTTTGACACTGACACTGGTGAGGCACATTATAACCAGTTAAAACTATTTTAGCTGCTTAGCTGAAAAAGTTGAGTTTTACTGGCAGTAGTTTGATGAAAATATGGATTACGAATAAATATTTATTCTTCCTCTTCCCTTCATAGGTCTGAAGCAGGCTGTGGAGACCGTCAACGACTACAATCCACTGATGAAAGACTTCCCCCTCAATGACCTGTTATCGGCTACGGAGCTCGATAAGATCCGCCAGGCTCTGATGGCCATATTCACACACCTGAAAAAGATCCGGAACACGAAGTACCCCATCCAGAGAGCCCTGCGCCTAGTGGAGGCCATCTCCAGGGACCTGAGCTCCCAGCTCCTCAAGGTGTTGGGCACCAGGAAGCTCATGCATGTCGCCTACGAGGAGTTTGAAAAGGTTTGTGTGTTTGGATGCCCATTACAACAAGAGCAAGTAGTTTATGTCAGTACCATTTACCAAATTGCTAAAAATTCCACCTCCTTTTAAACATCTGTGCGCAGGTGATGGTGGCTTGCTTCGAGGTGTTCCAGACCTGGGAGGACGAGTACGAGAAGCTCCAGGTGCTTCTGAGGGACATTGTGAAGAGGAAGCGAGAGGAGAACCTGAAGATGGTGTGGCGCCTGAGCCCTGCTCACAGGAAGCTCCAATCGCGCCTCGACCACATGAGGCGTTTCAGGAGGCAGCACGAGCAGCTGAGGGCCGTCATCGTCCGTGTGCTCAGGCCCCAGGTAGAATACACATCTTTAGGACCAGAAAAGCTTCTTTGGATTCAATAGATGGTTTTCAAATAGTTGCCGTACTATTGCAGTTTTCACCAATATCAGCAATGGGCACACCAACATGTGTTTACTTAATCCATTGAATTTAAATGTTCTTTCCCATCCTTTTAATGAGAAATCTTCCCCGTGTCTCTAGGTTTCTGCTGTGCCCCAGCATGCACCTGGAGAGACAGTAGAACCTCAAGATATGAAGGTAGCTGAAGTTCTCTTCGATGCCGCTGATGCCAATGCTATCGAGGAGGTCAACCTGGCGTACGAGAACGTCAAAGAGGTCGACGGCCTGGATGTGTCCAAGGAAGGCATGGAAGCCTGGGAAGCTGCCATGAAGCGATACGATGAGCGCATTGACCGCGTGGAAACCCGCATCACGGCCCGCCTGCGCGACCAGCTCGGGACGGCCAAGAACGCCAACGAGATGTTCCGTATCTTCTCGCGCTTCAACGCTCTCTTTGTGCGGCCCCACATCCGCGGTGCCATCCGCGAGTACCAGACGCAGCTCATCCAGCGCGTGAAAGACGACATCGAGTCCCTCCATGACAAGTTCAAAGTCCAGTATCCTCAGAGCCAGGCCTGTAAGATGAGCCATGTCCGGGACCTGCCGCCTGTGTCGGGCTCAATCATCTGGGCCAAGCAGATCGACCGTCAACTGACAGCATATATGAAGAGGGTGGAGGACGTCCTGGGAAAAGGCTGGGAGAACCATGTGGAGGGGCTAAAGCTGAAGCAGGATGGAGATAGCTTCAGGGCTAAACTCAACACACAGGAGATTTTTGATGACTGGGCTCGTAAGGTATGGATCTGATGATCATTAATATTGATGCAGTTTACTGTCCCTTTTTATGTTCTTCTATGCTAATAACATTATTTTTCTCTAAATAATTTGAGAGATCTTTCCGCTTTTTGTTTTCACTTCTCTGGCATTTGATGCTTTCACTTCTCTTTGTCACTTTCCATTTTCAAATATCTGTCATTCCCTCCTTTTGTAAACCAGGTTCAGCAACGTAACCTTGGCGTGTCCGGCCGCATCTTCACCATCGAGAGCAGCCGTGCCCGTGGACGTACAGGAAACATGCTCAAGCTCAAAGTCAACTTCCTCCCAGAGATCATCACCTTGTCCAAAGAAGTCCGCAACCTCAAATGGTTGAGCTTCCGTGTTCCTTTGGCCATTGTCAACAAGGCCCACCAAGCTAACCAGCTCTACCCATTTGCCATCTCTCTGATCGAGAGTGTACGCACCTATGAGCGCACATGTGAGAAAGTAGAGGAGAGGATCTCCATCTCTCTGCTGGTGGCTGGGCTGAAGAAGGAGGTTCAGGCTCTAGTTACCGAAGGCATCGCCCTTGTGTGGGAGTCTTACAAACTGGATCCGTATGTTCAGAGGCTGGCCGAGACCGTCTTCAACTTCCAGGAGAAGGTCAGTTTGAAGGAGAGGTCTGTCAAATGTCAACGCAGCACACTGCTTTTGACAAGGATGTATTAATTCTATTAATAGTACAATTTCAGTATAGGAAAGAGGCATTGTTTTATTGGCTACCATTAAAATTGTTACATGCATACTCTGTAAATACAGACTCAGTTCAAACAATGTAATTTTAGCACCGAATATCAAAGGCTTTTGTATAGTTATCCATCGCACACATTCTAATGTCCTTTATCCTGCTGTTTGTTCGTTCCAGGTGGATGACCTCCTGCTGATTGAGGAGAAGATAGATCTCGAGGTTCGTTCTCTGGACACCTGCATGTTCGACCACAAGACCTTCTCTGAGATCCTCAACCGTATCCAGAAGGCTGTGGATGACCTCAATCTGCACTCCTATTCCAATCTGCCCATCTGGGTCAACAAGCTCGACATTGAGGTTGGCAGCAAATTATCAACAATCTAAAGATTATTCACATTACTGTCAGTTATCTGCTGAACAATTTCTCTGATGTGGCCCAGATTGGAAATATTCTGGATACATCAACCTCTATTTTATATCTGTCCATATGTGATTGTATGGGTTTGAAACGGTATTGACAGATGTCTTTGTCTCCTCATGCCCTATAGATTGAGCGTATCCTGGGAGTGCGCCTGCAGGCCGGCCTCAGGGCCTGGACCCAGGTGCTCCGAGGCCAGATGGAGGACAGAGCTGATGTGGACATGGACACTGAGGCTCCGCAAGTGAGCCACAAGCCTGGAGGCGAGCCCAAGATCAAGGTAGGCGTTGTGACCCCATGGCCCTGTGTTTGCCTTGTGTCATGCAATGTAATGTTTAGACCTCAGTTATGAAAGCTCAGAAGATATTTATTAGGATATGGTTTCAAATATTGATGAATCTACTTAGCAGTTGATAGTTTGTTTTGTTTTTTTGCCATCTAGAATGTTGTCCATGAGCTGAGGATAACCAACCAGGTGATCTACCTGAACCCACCGATTGAGGACTGTCGCTACAAGCTCTACCAGGAGATGTTTGCTTGGAAAATGGTCATCCTTTCCCTGCCCAGGATCCAGAGCCAGAGATACCAGGTAGGGATGTAACTATAGTTTTAGTGCTAGTAGTGGTAGCTCCTATATAGCTTAATGTGTAGTGCACTACCCGAACCACTACCACTTCCAGAGTTAGGGAATGGGTCATGAAAGTGCAAGATTCTTAAACTTTCAGGCATAACACAGGTCAAATGTATTTATATAGCCCTTTATCACAAACAAGCCCCAAAGGACTTTACAGGCCTAATTGATAGACAATCAAATTATGACGCACAGTTGATGCAGAATGTAGACGACAGAATGTATAATGCTGAAATAGACTGTAGAGGCTTTAAAGGAATGCCCAACTAACTCATCTGAAAATCAATCGGTTATGACAGATACGATGTTACAGAATACAATCAGAACTAATGAGTAACGGGTTGAAGAGGACTGGAGGGATTACATAAATCTGCCTTTTATCAACAGGTGGGCGTCCACTATGAGTTGTCAGAGGAGGAGAAGTTCTACCGGAATGCCCTGACCAGGATGCCCGATGGCCCTGCGGCTTTGGAGGAGGCCTACAACTCAGTCGAAGACAATGTCAATGAGGTTGAGCAGTACGTAAAGGTAAGAGGTACCTTGTTTTAACAATACAAATAAAATGTAATATTAAGCACATTCCTGATAGATTAATTAATTAATTTGTAATACCAAATCACTGTTAGTTTTCTCTTTCATCCTCTTCCTGAGCATAGATCCTTAAAGTATATCTTATACATTAGCTATATACATTTTCATGTACATATTTTGCATGTAGTAGTATCTATCTCTGATGCATTGACTTTTCTTTGCTGTCCCCCCTCCAGGTGTGGCTGCAGTATCAGTGCTTGTGGGATATGCAGGCTGAGAACATCTACAACCGTCTGGGTGAAGACCTCACCAAGTGGCAGGCCCTGCTGGTCCAGATCCGCAAGGCCCGTGGAACCTTTGACAATGCAGAGACACGCAAGGAGTTTGGACCCGTGGTCATTGACTATGGCAAGGTAATAATGACCTCACTGATGGCTATAGGTTTTATATTTGAAGGGTTTTACATGATACGGATTGATTCCTTGGCAGTAATTGTAGTAATATTTTGTAGAAGCACTTTATTAATTCCACTCTGGGAAATTTCTTTATCACAGAAACATGATCACATTACATACATTAAATTCTGCAAGACACAGTACCAAACAGGACATACAGCAACCAAAACAGCACATACTTATGCACACCCATCCATGTCAATACTAAGCAGGACACTGGCCTGCTGTACTTTGTCTTATTTGCAAAAATAACATTTTCTTCCATTCAGAGATTTGATAATATATTAAATCAAATATTCTTTCAAAAGCAAAAGTGTTATTTAAAACAAACATAAAAATGTGGTTTGTGTAGTTTCATTTGTTTTTTTACGATTCGGGTTTGCATCCCTTGGTTCGGTTCGTTTTTTAAAGTTCGGTTTTACACCCCTAAAACCTATTAATGGTGACTCAGTACATTATTAAGTGGGTGACCTGTGTTGTCCAGGAAGCACTGCATTTCCATACCCCGATACATGAGATTTTTAATTAAATGTTGGTATTTGTCCCTGACCCCAGGTCCAGTCCAAGGTGAACTTGAAGTATGACTCCTGGCACAAAGAGGTGCTCAGCAAGTTTGGTCAGATGCTGGGTCAGAACATGCAGGACTTCCACTCCCAGATCTCTAAGGTAAAATCATCTTTATGATTGGATGTATGTACAGTATCACATTCCTTTGAGCAACTTGATTACATTAATTGCAAACAACAACAATTTAGTGAAATTGTTGTTGTTTTTTTGTTTCTTTTCAAAAATGAAACCTTTCCTGTTCCTCTCTAGTCCCGTCAAGAACTGGAGCAGCATTCTGTGGACACAGCCAGCACCTCCGATGCTGTCAACTTCATAACATATGTCCAGACCCTCAAACGCAAGATCAAACAGTTTGAGAAGAATGTGGATGTAAGTACCCCTTAAAACATTTAGTATCCTTTTGTATCATCACATGCCTTAAGAAAGACAGTGTTGGATTATAAATCATATTCTCCCTCTCCTGCCCCCAGTTGTTCCGCAATGGGCAGCGTCTGCTGGAGAAGCAGAGGTTCCAGTTCCCGCCATCTTGGCTCTACATTGACAACATCGAGGGCGAATGGGGTGCCTTCAGCGACATAATGAAGCGTAAGGATACTGCCATCCAGCAGCAGGTTACCAACTTGCAGATGAAGATTGTCCAGGAGGACAAAGCTGTGGAGAACCGCACCACTGACCTGCTCAATGACTGGGAGAAGACCAAACCAGTTGCTGTAAGAGAAATGGGCACATCTTATGTTTGAAATACAGTACAAGACACAGTCACACTTAGAAAACATTCTACTTTCTTTGAACATGTAACTGGTGGGTGACTGCTAATTGTTCATTTGTTAACAAATTATCTACAGAAATGTAATTAACTGATTATCACCAAGAATAATATTGTCTAACTAACTAATAACCAATTCCATTAGGGCAACCTGCGTCCAGAGGAGGCTCTACAGTCTCTGACCATCTACGAGGGCAATTTTGGCCGTCTAAAGGTTGAAAGGGAGAAGTGTGCCCGTGCCAAAGAGGCACTGGAGCTCACAGACACTGGCCTGCTCAGTGGCAGCGAAGAGAGGGTGCAGGTAATGTCAGCACACACATAAATAATATTAAACTTTCTTGACCAAGTCTTCTAAATAACGGGCAACAAATTAGGAATATGATAACATATTGTTAACATATTAGATATTTCTTTACTAGCTTGTGTCTGGTGACTTCTAGGTGGCACTGGAGGAGCTGCATGACCTGAAGGAGGTGTGGTCTGAGCTCTCTAAGGTCTGGGAGCAGATTGACCAGATGAAGGAGCAGCCATGGGTGTCTGTTCAGCCACGCAAGGTAACACACATAAACAGTAATCATTCAGATCATCGGGCAGACTATTAAATCTCTAAATATATTGTATGTTTGTCAAATTCTCTTGCAAACTACTGTTGACTATTGTTCTTCTGTGTTGATGTTCTCCATTTGTAGCTTCGTCAGAGTCTGGATGGTCTTCTGAATCAGCTGAAGAACTTCCAAGCAAGGCTAAGACAGTACGCCTCCTACGAGTATGTCCAGAGGCTGCTTAAGGGATACATGAAGGTCAGGCATCTAGTCATCCATACTAAACACAAATTTAGCCTTGAATGCCTTAAAGCTTCATAATTAAAAAATAAATACATTGTGTTTAAAATAAAGACATTGTGTACATTCTGAAAGTCCTTTTCTCTTACCAGATTAACATGTTGGTGATTGAGCTGAAATCAGAGGCTCTGAAGGACCGCCACTGGAAGCAGCTGATGAAGCGTCTGCATGTGAACTGGGTCCTGTCAGAGCTGACCCTGGGACAGATCTGGGATGTGGATCTGCAGAAGAATGAGATAGTGGTCAAGGATGTTCTCCTGGTGGCCCAGGGAGAGATGGCTTTGGAGGAGTTCCTCAAACAGGTGATTTGGGGAGCAGGGGAATTCTCTCTCTCTTGAGATGTCATGTCGTTTAGTATTTAAGCTTATAGGGTGTAATTTATACTGCACAAACTAAGTGTCTGACTCAGATTGAGCTGTTTGTTTGAGATGTATAGATTCTGCCCACCGTGTGTAAGGAGGACTTGGAGTGTCTTGGGTTGTATGTGGTTTAGGGCCAGTGCAGTGGTTGTCATCCCTTACCTCTGGGTGATAGAGAAGTCTGATAATGGTTCTTCATTTTTCTCTTCGCCTTCCATTCCAAATAACTCCTACGCTCATGCTGTGTTTCCTCTGTTGGTCCTCAGATCCGCGAGGTGTGGAACTCCTATGAGCTGGACCTGGTGAACTACCAGAACAAGTGCCGTCTGATCAGAGGCTGGGACGACCTCTTCAACAAAGTCAAGGAACACATCAACAGCGTGTCTGCCATGAAGCTGTCCCCTTACTACAAGGTAAATAGACCTGTACATTCTACTTTAATTTGTACTTTATGTCTTACCATCAGAATTGAAACAACTATTCTCTTCTTCCTCCTCCCAGGTGTTTGAAGAGGATGCCCTGAGCTGGGAGGACAAGCTGAATCGCATCATGGCTCTTTTTGACGTTTGGATTGATGTCCAGCGTCGTTGGGTCTACCTTGAAGGCATCTTCACAGGCAGCGCCGACATCAAACACCTGCTGCCTGTAGAGACCCAGAGGTTCCAGAGGTAAATGGAGGACTTTAGCACTCTTGCAACCCTTTTGCTGTTCATTTCAAACAAGCCGGTCACAATCTTAGTTTTGTGGGTGTGGAAAGAGTGGAGATGCTTTTAGGGGAGGTGATTATGAAAAGGCTCCTCCAACGTGAAACGTATTGGATTTATTTCCTCAATGCCATGTCCACTAATGGTTTAAATGAAGAATTTGATCTTAAACTTAATTTTAGATCCTGCTTCGCCCTTAACCCACTACTGATAGCCCTTAGAGGGCGAAGCTTATATGAAATATTTATATAGAGTATAGAGTGTGGCCCTCTAAGTTCTGGGCCTCACTGGTTCCTTAAATAGCTGAAGCTGAAGAAAAAGCTGTTTTTTTTGGGAACCGATTGTCGGATCTCAGCCTGCCTTATGAGCAGGGGTCATTGTCGCTGTAAAACAGTTGATAAATTGTTTTGAGCGTCACAACCCCCGAAATGACTCATTTCACTATCCGAATTTGATCGATTCGGTCCGATAACATTTGGAAAGTCTAGAAGAGCTGCACGATTCAATTATTATCCCTGTTCAAGTTAGCATAGGGCTAACCGGAAGTTAGCCGACTCCGATTGATGATACATAACATATACATAACCTCTCTCTCTCTGTCTTCATTCTCCAGTATCAGCACAGAGTTCCTGGCGCTGATGAAGAAGGTGACAAAGTCTCCTCTGGTAATGGATGTACTGAACATACAGGGAGTGCAGAGGTCCCTGGAGAGACTGGCTGACCTGCTGGGCAAAATCCAGAAGGCCCTAGGAGAATACCTGGAGAGGGAGAGGTCTTCATTCCCCAG
>CABFOP010039800.1:10660-24413 GCA_900683385.1 Anoplogaster cornuta
AGGGGCTGCTAGCGGATCATCACATATTTGCCTGGTATAAGTGACAGGATAATATGTGATGATCCGCTAGCAGCCCCTATCAAAGCAGCATCAAAATACAAAGCAGACGTCCATCTGCACAGCAAGACAGTAAGAATGGTGCTGTCTGAGTAGAGTTTTATGGATGTGCTATTTTCATTTGTGGAATGTGGAAAGATGTAAACTATGGCTGACCAGCCTGCTAATGTGGTCTTTGTGTTTGAGTCCTGACAGGTGGAGATTTTACCCTAACTGCTCATTTTTATACAGAAATAACGACAAAATTATATTGTTCTGCATATTGATGTATTAAAGCCACACTGCTGTGTACTTTAGAGGCATTATCGTTTATTGATAAAATGGAACTGGAAAGTGATGGCGCTTAATTTTTTTTTACATCTAAGGCAAAACAGACAACAGGTCAGACAGGTAAACTCTGATATCTTTCCTGCTTCTAGGTCTATAGTGTCATGAAATAAAATATTTAACAAAGATGGGAAAAGGTGTATTTGTATGATTGTATGATTAAGTATTACATGGAAAATGTATGATTAGGAGGAAAGCTCTTCAATGACCCTGTCCTCAACTAACCAATGTCTGCTTTAACCACCCAACCACCCAAACTTTTATTTTGTCATTTAAATTTGAAAGGTAAGACATATTGAAAAGAGACATAATTGTATTTTCTCAGCATGCATGTATAATGTATTAGCATAATTAATCAAATTGATATAATAACAAATCAACCAATATCAAACCAATGTTTGAATGTGCAAGTTCAGGCATTTCCTTTACATGACATTGTTTCATTTGTATACATTTTAATTTATTTACGTATATTTAAATCTTAATTCTGATGAAAAATCGATCTACAGTGGTGCCTCCACTAAAAAGGAAACACTGTACTTCCATGTATTCTTTGTAAAATGCTGAGATCTTTTTCTGTCTTTTTGGAAATGAATGCCGAGAGGAAATAAAGCAATACTGACAAAACTTTGATGGTTTGAATTTATTTAAAGTCAAATGGACTAATTAATGAAACCAAATAGTCTCTTGTACAGGTAAAGTGTACTGAAGAGGATTAGAGCCACATGTGAAAAATGTATTTGAGTTTAATTGATTAAATTGATTAAAATCTGACTCTATTCTCAGAATTCTGACTTTAAACTCAGAACTCAAATATTTTTTTCACATGTGGCCCTAATCCTCTTCCGTAGAAATGTAATGGTGTCCTTGTGCAAATACCTTACACTGAATGAAGACACTGCATTGCTGCAACACGCTGAAAGGTTGAAAAAAAAATATCAACAATGAGACAAAGAAAAAACCTGAATCTACATTTCCATGTAATTGTTTTTATTAATCGTATAGGATTCCTCTCAGGACAAGATACTAAGCTATGTGGGTGGTTACTCTGCCTTGGATATCCCTTCAGTCATCACCCACCACCGTAGCCTGAGTCACAGTTCCCAGCCACAATAGCAAGGTGGGCCTCTGCAGAAATGCTTAAACTGCATTCAATTGTCTGGTGAGCCCTCTGTCTTTCAGCTCCAGTATGTCTGTCATGGTGTGAAACCCTAATGAGAAACACAATGATTCTGTGTCCTCTGGTTGAGGAGGTTATATTTTTGTTTTAATGTAGCCCAGTAAAGAAAGTGTGTATGTTTTGGCAAAATGCGTGGAATTTGTGTTGGAGCTGTGTAGACCCAAGTTCTATGAAAACTATTATTTCCATGCTTGCAAACAACATTTGACATAGACTGCCATTGTGCGCTGTAACAAATATTCACTGGATTGGGATTAATATCACTTTATAATTTATATTAACAAAGTAAAGTTCAGTCAAAATATATGCATGCAAGCATGTTTCACTAATCTGTACGGAAGTTACTTGTCCTGCACCTGTGGAATAATAAGTTGCAGCCATGACAAGACTGTAGCCGACAGCTTGGACATGCCCTGAGCTGTTACAGGTTCATGTTTTTTTACTGAAATAGAAATAGTGGTGATTCTATAATTCTATTGACGTCTTGGCTAAGTGATAATTTAATTATAATTGTTTATATATAGTGTATCTTGACAGTATAGCTCTGTGTTTCCCTTAGTATCATCTCATGATATGGCAAAATATTTCCTTTTTATGTGACTTCATGGGAAGTGGCAAAGGAAGGCCATTCACAACCCCCATTAAATAGAAAGCGGCTCTTGGTGCCTTACTCACCGAGAAAGACAAAAGGTGAGTGTCAGAGTGATAGAGGAAGTGCTTGTCTTCTCTTCCTGCTCTCAGTAGCACAAGAATGAGGAGGATGTCTCTGTGTACACGAGGGCTATCCATTACTGAGTAACGAGAGCTCCGGTACTCTATAAGTGAAATCCAAGGCTGTCCGTCACACTGGAGAAAAAACAAATAAATACACGCATGAATTTGCCAAGGCTTTACTGAGTGTCAATATACGCCAAAGAACGCAGAGTCTTTAAAAACACAACACTGTATGGATATACCATTATGCCATCTTGGGTCCACCTGCAAATGAAAACAGGGGAATTGTTTGAGGAAGGCTTACATTTCTCCCTACAGAAGGTTTGTCCCTGCCAGACGGTCTGGCTGACCCAAGGAAAACACACTGGGAAAAGCAAGGTGCAGCGCTTCTGTGCTGCTCATAGACTCTGTAAATTCATGGAGTGGCAGGTTGAAAGTATAAACACCAGAATCCACCTACATACAACTTATTCACTGAATGTCCCATTATAAATCCTGCATATACATATTTCTCAATGCATATGTATACAATGCAACGTTATAAACTATATACATATGAGTCCATGGCTGTGAATTTCCCCTAGGGGATCAATAAAGTGCAATCTAATCTAATGTCTCCCTGAGTCCATGTGGTAGAATCAGCATGGTGGTGCTGACCGGGGGGTAAGGGGATTTCTTCAACCCTTATTTGACTGATAAGACATTCTTTTGGTGTTAGGGGAGTTTTTGCAGAGGGTGGGCTACAAACAAACAAAACTTTTGAAAAGTATGAGAAATGTACACATTGCAAAACACCATGTACAGTATAGTTTGTAAGGCTTTGTACATAAAATTAAATCTTATATTACTGGTTTCATTGATTGTGTCTGTTCAGTTAATTGGTCATATTGTATGTCTGAATATTGGGCAAATAAAGTTCTACTGGTAATGGAAGCAGGTGAAATTAATAAGAAGACATAAGAAAGCAATCCAAATTATGGTCGCTAAAACGTTCATGTATGTTTCATTTGCTATTTTGTGCTGTTTCTTTTGTATTCATGAATGGAGCATTTCAGCTCTGCGGCTCTCCCTGCATCCATCCTTCCTCAAGCAGTAAAGCAGTTGTCTCTACTTTCATCGCATGGAAATAACCGAGAGGTCAGGAGAATCTAGTTTCTCTATTTGGTGTTGATAGGGGGATAAAGGAAGATTGATTCCCTCGGTCTCATCATCGCAGGTGTTTGCTTTTATGACCAGCATCTTCCACAAGCAGTTTCTCATTACACTCTGGTGAGCAGGAGGACCTTCAAGTCTCCTGCATTCCGACAATGCTCTGAAGAGTGTGTAATTTTGGAGACTAAATTTAGGGGGAGGCAAATCATTCTTTATTCAAAGCAGACCTGACTCAAACAGAGATTCACCACACTGTGGTCAGACTTCAAACCAACTCGTTACTTGCCTTTTTCATGTTCAGACTGCTGCAAATCTCCAGTCCCTCTGAACACAGCAGAGGAAGAAAAAAAGAAACAGACTGTTGTTGATTTTGTTTCCATCTTTGTGGGAGGCTGTCTCCTTAATTATCTGCACATTGATGGTGAAGAAGCAGCTGATCAATAATTTATAAGCAATGATATTTTCTTAACCTGTACTCATACAATACATGTGGACTCTGGAAGGTTACTCTGGGGCTTTACTTGACAACATTAACACATTAAAACGTCTCGTGTTATTAGCACAAACATTCAACATGAGTGGAACCCAGGCCTCCATTTTCGTTATTAGGTTGTCTGTGTTGAATTGTGCTTGGTAATTTCACTTGAAGCACATGCAAGTGATTGATGCACAGCAACCTCAGAAGTGAAGTCTTGAGATCAAACTGAGATGAAGACGAAGATAGGTTAGATTTCATCATTAGAGTTAATCCATCAACAATGCCACAGCATTGAATGAATGCTGGGCAAATTAGTGTGTTTGCTCTTTCTCGGAGTAAATATTAGTTTGTCCAGATAATCCTACGGGCTGCTGAGGGTTTCCACAATGCTTAGGTTTCACAAATGTCTACTCTTTTCTACCAGAGGAATTGTTTCCTAGTCTTTATTTTTCTTTCAAGCCAAACATCAGTAGCAGTCTCAAGTGGCTGAAAGTTTCAGTTGATAATCCGGTCTGTCACTCTGACCCACAGAGAGATTAATGGGAGGGGAACTCTTATCTGGCAAACATCCCATTCAGTCAAAACAGAAAAGTTGGCTTGTGAAAGAGTTCTGAAATATGGAATTAAAGTATCAATTCTTATTTTAATGTGTACTAGTGGAGGTATAAGGGCTTCATTAGGGGAGTATGTACTTCAAAAGAAAAAATAGTAAAAAAAAATGTGTATTTTAAGAACATTACTTCAAGCATACAGTATAAATAAATGTTATTACTGCACATTATATTTATTGTGTTCAGGTTTTAAATGAAAACAACAGCCACATTTAAAATAATGAAACGTTTTCAACTATCATTCCGCTTCAAAAGGCTCAAATTCAGAATTTGACTGTAACTTTAATACAATTATTACAATGAACAGCTTAGATTCAAGTGTTTTCCCCTTTTCTGCCTGAAGTGTATTAGAATTAGTGTTACTTCTTCATTAGAAGTCATCAGCTGTGAAATAAGGAGCAGGAGATCAGAGGGAAAAGGGAGCCCTCTACTGCCACCAGACAGCTCTCGACACTGCAGCCCTGAATTCATAATATGACATTCCAGTTTCTCTTCTGTCTTACAGCCTGCAGTCATGAACCAGGAAGTGTTTCCTGCTTCATTAGGACAGAAAGAGCCTATGTGCTGCAGACAGAGAAATTTTGAATTCATCTCCAAAATAGAAGGAGATATAACAGCAACAGACTTTCATTATAATATAATTTCTGAGAAATAAACGAGCCAGCATTCTAACTTAAACATGGAATCACTCGACCGTGGAAATAGCCAACAAAGCTGAGATTCAGCTAAACCACACTGCCACAAGAACTGTTGTATGAACAAATGTTGCAGATTTCCAGCTGCAAGATAGGCAGACTACTCAGTAATGGAAAATATAGTGTCTAGATATGACATTCACAGAGATAATAGCAGCTTTACGCTAGACTGAGTCCAAAGGGAGTCAAGCAAGTCTAATTCCTTGCAGCGCTGCCTTGATCTTTTGTTGCATCTGTGAGGTATTTTGTGTTTGTTATGGGACATTGGGCAATTTTGTACCCCTGAGAGCTTGCTTTATGACTGCAAAGCCCGTGCTCCCTTATTTCCCTCAGTGACATCTAAGGATCTAAAGTGATACCTGTGTGGCTGTTTGAAGTTCTCTTAATTGTGAGGGGACAATACAGAACAACACTGGGCAGAGCCGGTCCTAGATGCTGCCCAATGATCTCGCCTCGTTGACTGCCCTTGAAAACCTTGCTCTCACCTCAGCCCCGCCGATAACCATCTTTAATGAATAGCTGTGTGCTTCAAGGAGCGCTGACTGATAGAGATCGTTTCAGGAACGGTGGGGTTCAGGTCTCAATAACAATCAAGGAATTCCATCTTAACCATTTGGATGTCCTCCATAATGCCACACACTCTGAGATTGCTCTTGCAATGGACCTACACCAAAATAAAACTTGGCACCACTGAGGCATTCTTGCCCAACTCAAAATAGTCCAAGTCTGAACACCCCAGACCCCCTCCCAACCCCGGCATCTATCTGCTGTCGATGTGAATGCTGACTGGTAAGGTCTTTGTTGCTGTGCTCTGATCTCAGGTGGAGATACTGCAGAGCTGTGTGAGCGATTGCCTTATAAAAGGCGGGATGGCGAGGCTGGCGACTGAAGGCACAAGCACAGCTCCCTGTGAGTGCGTCTGAAAGGCCCAAATTGAGCCATTTCCCCAACCTCCAGGGAGAGCCCTTATCGTCTGCAGGATCCAGAGACTGTGTATAATTTGCAAAATACTATGCTGATACTGCAAATGAAGTTTAATAGCTGTTGAGGCCCAGTTAAGCTTCATAATGTATGCTTGTGGTCTTTGATAACCAGTAGCAGAGACGTTTGCTTGTTGAACAAACAAAAAACAGAAAGTTAAAAAGTTAAAGCATCAATCAGCGGGTGTCTGCTGTCATACTTGGCTGATGTTTGCGGGATAGCTCATCATGTCATGTCAAAGTAATTAGACACGATGAACAAAAGGAAACTTCACTGTACTTTCTTCTTTCCCCCAGGGTAGATGAGCACTATAATTACTCAAGTCTCATTTTGACAGCCTGTCATTCCTTTGATTTATGTTTCCCTAATACTGCGTTTGGTAACACCCAAGACACTGTTGACTAATTTCTGTATGAAAAGGGGGTGTAATGAATTCAAGCAAATCGAGTTATTACTGTAATCATGGCTGATGCTGTCATCGCAATGATCAATCTTGCCAGCAAACCTTGAGCGCTTCTTATTTGAATAGCAAACACATCCTCGCAGAAAAGATCAATTTGCAAGGATATATTTTTAATTAAAAGATTCAATGAAACATTACCTAAGGATGGATAATTGTGTCTTATTCCATTCACACAGCATTCAGCAATCCAATTTAACAATCTCATACATTTTGTCAATGTCCGTTTTTACTCTGATTTCTCCTAATAAGAGGTCAATATTAAGTTTCTCAAAGGCTGGGCTTATCTGAGTGGAGAGCAGATTAAGCAGGAGATGAGACACCTCTGGGAGAAGAGCTTTACCGGGTGTGACGGGTGCTGACCTGCCCTGAACAGCTAAGATGTCTCGCTTTAACCTGCTGAGCTCATGAGGGCATGCTGAAGAGGAGAGGCCAAGCTCTGATCTAATGACTGCAGATTCTCTGATGACCCCGAGTTCAACACAGTTACCACAAAGTTCATTGATTACAACTAATTGAAAATCAAATGGCTCCCTGATAGCAGTGGATTATAGAGGTACAAAGACGGTGGAAGGTGCTACCAACGGTATATGATCCACTCAAGATGAAACACCTTGGGCTTCCATGAGGCCGGAGATAGCCCTGTGTAAACACATCGGGCACTGATCATATTGCAAAGGACTTTACTTCCCATTCCCATCCACTAGTGAAAATGGATATGTTGTTGACCTGTCCAGCCACACAAAAGCCATTCCCAAAACTCAGGTGAGGTATCCCTCCTCCAGCCTGAATCCCTTAACTAAATATTGTGAGTGTCCCTCTTTATATCCAAGAGTCTGTCTGTTTACCTTCAGATCCGAGGGATTAGCAGATCAACTCTGCACACAGGTTGGGGGGTGGGGGGGGGGGGACTGCAAGGGTGAATACCAGCATAATCACTTCCAATTTTTCTCACCTATGTCATGAGAAGCCCATGAACTTTCACAATATGGGAATAAAAGGGGTCTTGCCGAAAACAGCAAACCTATGCGACATGAGATATAATATAGACACGATTAAGAAAAATAATTTTTATTCTAATTAAGAGTTAAATTGATAACTAATTAGTCAGTATTTTCATTTATTGTTAATTAAAAATGTATAATTATGATTAAATGTTTATTTTTACCTGATTCTTTCATTATAAAACTGTTATTTTATGTGAAAAACTGGTAGGCTGTTGTGGTAGAATGTTGTTATTTTGTAATTCATGAGAAATATAGAAATATAGAATAGTCAAAATTTGCAATCTAATACAAAATATGCCTTACTAAGTCTTATAATGATGTAATCATTTGACAATCCCACTGATTTAATCTAAATCCATGTGCAACATAATTGAGCCAGCCTCCTGAATCCAATTAAGTGCTTTACCCCAATATTACCCATTCAGCAATTACTGTTGTGACTTGGATTTAGTTCTGTAATGACCCAACCCAGTTGGCCTGCATTTCAATACTGCACAGCAAGCCAGATGGGAGCAAAGATCCTCCTCTGTGGCTAGAGCAGAGAGCACCAGCCAAAATGAGAATTAGAACAAACTTCAACATGTCAGCACATCCTCATATCATTTATTTTCCACTGGTTTGGATGGATGTGGCTAAGATGTTTGCTGATGATTTTAGAAAAGTCCTACACACACCCGTGCGATTTTATATAACATGATCTCTCATATGCTCAGCTAGTTTTTGGAACAGCTGTGAGTGACTGGATTATCATCTAGATATTTAAACATTCCTGCCCCATTTACAGTATGTGATGTGAACGGTAAAGCCATGCCAATTAGTCACTGGTATTCTTACTGTTCCATATTTTCTTATTTTTATTTCTAATCTCTCCAAGGGTGATCATGAGCAATTCCGTGAAATGATTTCAAAAGACACTTTGTATATTAATTAAATACAAAGGCAAGAAAATAACATGCAAGAGCCTACTTTATTCCTATAACCATGCCACAGCCAATGGAAAACTGCCTTGAAGAGCATGCTTTCCCCAATCTCAACAAATCTGAATGGGCTGTGGCTGAACTGATTGTGCAGGATTTTCCTAAATGAGGGCACATTGACTGTGTGCAGTGGAGGGAGGTATCTCAATCTATGAGACATCCACATGTGTGGTAAAGAGGGAGATGCAGTGGAAATGGCACTTCAATCAGTGCCACACTCCTTTCTCTGCATGCTAAAAGGCAAATAGCCTGACTCCTATAGGGAAAGATTTTCTGTTCAGCACATGAATAAGATAATATTTCCCAGTGCACGATCATTCCTTTTATCCTTCATCCCATGTCCAAACCTCCATCTCACCACAACAATACTTAATCATAGGATCCCCATGATTGGTTCAGGACTCTAGATTCACATCCACCAGCTGCTGACAATACAACCTTAGCACTGACATTGACATCCGTCTTCATAGGGCAGCACAGTGGTCTGCCTATTTCCAGCCACTGACCCCTGCTGCTGCCCAATGCAAATAGAAAGTGTCTGCTGCTAACAGCTGCCCTCCAGAGGTGCATGCAGACAGAGGAGGCTTGTTAGTGCTTATCTCTTTACCTGACCTCTTTACTCAAGCAAGGGATTTAACTCTATCAAGATACGCTAGCTAAAGCTGCACTAGGCAACTTTGCGCGTTGGCGGCTCCAAATGGCAGAGAGTGGTACCAGTTTAAAAATTTGAACTTGAATACCCAGATGCCCTGTGACATGATGTCAGTAAACTGCACATGGCAGGGTGCAGAAGAGAACATGCTCGACACCATACTTTCATTTGAGCAAATGGGATGATCGCTGGCATCTCAATTACGGGAGGATGGGACGCCCTTCTCTGCTGCAGCCCCACTTTGGGCTTTGGGCTGATAAGACGGGTGTATTTTTTCCTAAAAAGACATTATGTGTCTAAAACCGTGGGAATATAATGTAGGAAAATTGCTCCTGCATGATTGACTCAATTGATATTCACAGAGTTTTGCAATCCAGGACTGCTGAACTATTCTTGAACATAAAGTCCATTTGTGTGCAGGTTGCTAATCCCTGTAAAGCGTCAACTAAATCTGCTTGTTCTGCAGTGTTGCATGCAAGACGAGATGACCAAAGTCGGCACTCATATCTGTTGGAACACACCAAGCGGTCAGTGTTGTGCTGTAAAATTTTTCCTTTACTCTTGTGGTGAGCCTTTTTTTCCAAGGACATTTAGCCTAATCCACTTCAGCTGCCTTCATTCAGAGTTGGTAAAAGACACCCCAACACTGACTCTGTTGGTGAAACTTGGAGACATGGTTTTCATAAAACATAAATATCTGTTAAGAGTCTGGGTATGATCCACTTTTATGAAATGATGAGTAACATTTCCTTATTGTCACTCGTTGCCCCGTGCCCCCGCTGTGAGAAGTTTTTGCCGCAGATACGACTCTCATTACATTTTGAATAGCAGTGTGCATTGAAGTCCTCATGAGAAAAGCCCACCATCTCCACTTTCACAATAGCACATTTCCACTGCCTTTCGAAATACAAACCATGCAGTGCAATCAAATCTCAACCCAAACAAATATTTGAGTTGCCTTTAACATTGAATGAAGTGTTGTGTGATTTAAAGAGCCAAAGGAAATCAGACTATGCCACATCTTGATGAAATCTTATTGTTTTATTATTGAGTTGTGTAAAATGTTTATAAAGAAATGAAATATTTAAAATATTTGGCTACTGTATATGCATGATAGCTGGATGGACAGAGGTTTTGAGGTAGGTGTAGAATGTCTGAAAACGTTTGTGGTAAAGAAGCAGTTCTTTATGTTTTAAATGGAAAGGTTCCAATTCAATTTGTCTGTTGTGTCATCATTTTTCATTTTGAAGGTGTTAAATATACACATCTATTGAAGCATGGACTCCCTTTTCAAAATAAACAAATTATGTGGCATCTTCATCATCTGGGATTTGGGCATGTGGACAGCTTATACCTTTGTGCTTCCTTCTCTCCGTGTGCTTTCTCTTTTGGATGCTAAACTGCGGAGAATTTGGTTCAACACTGCTGGGTATTCCACCATATGGATACTCAGTATGAATCAGGCCTAAGTCTCAGCCAAGGCCTGAATGTGTGTGTTGGACTCCACGTTGCATATCTGGAGACCACACAGGTTCCACAAGCATGTCTAAATCTCTCTGCTGCCCTCTATCTTAGTCTGAACATCTCCCTCTGGGATCGGGGTCACAAGTTCAACACTAGCGGGGAACCTGCACCACGACTAGCACATGCCGTTGTGCTGCTAATTACCCTTCAACATCTCCTCAGCCCCTTCTGGAACAATTGTGAGGAACGCTTTTTGTTGTTTTTATCACAAATGGGGAAAAAGTCTTTCATGACATCGGCTGGATACAAGAAAAAATATTGCAACAAATCATATCATCCAAATTCTGGGGGAAAGTCATTTTTAAGATGTACATACCAGAGAATTCAAACAGAGGTTGAAAGACGTCTCTCCTGACCGATGTCCAATGTTAATCTATCTCGACAACATGTGTTCCCAACCTGCCGCCTCGCCCATATTATCTCAATAGTGTTTATCGACTGCGGGAGAAGAAACTCAGCAGTGTGTGAAATGGCCCCCCAGCCAGCGATCGCACACCAACAACAGTGATCCCCTAGTCCATCGTATTCCTACATAAATATACAGATAAACACATGATTTCATTACCTATGGAGCTTGGTGTCTGGGCAGCGAGGGAGGGACAAGTGATCTCATCCAACGTGCTGAGGCCTTACTGTTATAAATGAGTTTGTCATACCACCATGGTTGGCCATAAATGACCTCACCAGACGTGCTGCTGTAATAAACCAAACTAATATGAATGTGCAGGAAGAAAAACAGTGCCTGCAGTGAGCACGGCTACTAAGCACCAAGACCTGGCTGCTAAAAACATAAATCTTGCCCCGATAAATCTCGATGGACGGCTGTCACTTGACTTGACTTGGACGGCGAGGCGGGAGCAGGCATGTGGTAGTAGGAGGCCGGAGTGAGACACGCACCCTGGACATCCGCAGGCATGGAGGAAAAGCCCCCTATACTGTGAAAAAAGACTTCCATATGTACTTGTACCTTCTGTGGCCCTTTAACCTAGAACAGATGTCATCAATAAATACCCCTGACCCATGGAGGCATTTCCAGCGTGTGATCGAGGCTTTTTTTTTTGCAGCGTTCAGGACTGGCTTGTAGGATTCTGGCTGGTCAACACCTGACCAAACTGTGAGGTTTACAATACAGACGTGTAAAGCTTCTTTTCGTGTAATCTTGGGCATAGACGTTTGAGAAACAGTAATACATTAAAATCTAATTGGGTAAAGTAACAGCTTAGCTTGCATACACATCCAGCTCCCGTGGGAGCTGCTACAATCTGCCTCCTGTTACAAGGTCTGGCATTATGTTATGACCTATCGACTTGCCATTATAATCTTTCCACAAACATCTGTAAGGAGAGATTTACATGTCTTCTTGTGATTTATTGCTACATGTCTTTGGTTTTCCATTGGCTTTGAAACTTGGACTGGGCCCATGAAATGTGGCATCTCCATGTTAGTGTGTGGTATGTCTGAGTAAACTGATTATATTACTTTTGTCTATAGTCAGACATGCAGGGCCTGATTTGCACAAGTATTCATATCCTGAACCATAGTGTTGACTAAAGCGCTCCTTGCAATTTCATGGTCACTGGGGCTGATCATGGATCATCCATTTGTTACCAAAAAGAGTGTGATGACTTGTTCGCACCATGTACCTGTCAAAATGACGTGTTTTGGTCAGCGATTAGATCCGGGGTCCTGAGAATAATAACAACTTTCAAAGCAGTAGCTAACCACATACACTCAGAGGTTCACTAAAGGTTGGACTGTGATGCCCACTGAGCTGCTGTATCTGATCGTCGTCACAAATGGTGCATTTCAAAGGACACAAACTTCCCCATGAAGTGACTTCCACTCCTCTCTTTTTAAGGGTGGTCTCTCTGGATCGGTCATGCAAGGAGGCTAAAGACATGTTCACATGCTATCAAACAATATCCAGGTCAGATAAGTATGATAATCTATTCAATATGTAAAATGTTTATTTTGCAGAGGAACCTCAAACAAACTGAATCAATATTTATAGAGAAACTGCAGCCAAATATTCTGCCTCTTTCCCAGACATTACAGCTCCCTCATTTATCTTCTATTCTCTTGAGCAAAATGTAGACAAGAAAAGTAATGCTCTGAAGACTTAAACCACTTGAACAATTTCTCTGTATTATTTTTAAGTATCTCACAGACATATTCCCAAAAGAATTAGGAGTATTGGGAATTATTACAGTAAGTCAACAGAATGTGCACCAATTTATAAAATAATAAATATAGAAGAAGATACACTTTAATGATCCACATATGGACACACACACACGGCATGCAGGAAAGTGGTGACCACCAAACGCACACACACAGCATGCAGGAAAGTGATGACCGCCAAACGCACACACGCTTGCAGGGAGGGTGGCCTGCGGAAATTAGTCCTCTGCATTTAACCCGTCCTGTTACTTCACTGCCCCTCCAGGAGCAGCCATGAGCAGTGTGCAGCCCTCTATGGCGCCCGGGGACCAACACCTCCAGATCTGATGTCCACGTGGTGGTCAGGGACGGGACAGGAGAAGTGATCTTCACATGTTTTTAATTGGGGTTCTTATTGTGGAAGGAGACCCCGCGGAGCATGGGGAGAACATGCAAACTCCACACAGAAAGGTCTCTAATTGGGAGATAGCCCACCTGGAAACCAGTGTCAATAGCGCCCCAGGTGGGAATCAAACCCAGGACCTTCTTGCTGTGAGGCGGCAGTGCAAGCACCGCCACCGTGCCCCACCGTGTTGTGTGATTTGGTTTAAGGACTTCCTTTTCAAAATAATGATGTGGCATCATCATTCTTACAATATGTCACCAGAATGTGCAACAATTAAAGGAGTACGAAGACATTTTGGGAAATACACATATTTTCCTAACTACCATACCTAGATGAGATGTTTGGTATCATTTTCTCCTCTGTGCATTGTTT
>CABFOP010039862.1:2005-15741 GCA_900683385.1 Anoplogaster cornuta
GAGGTGCTGGGGTGTAAGATGTGGGTTGCATGTAAACAATTTGTAAGGGAAACCTTTCCGGATGTGGAGTGTCCCTTCCGGGCAGTGAATGACCGGGCAGAGCGCAATGTGAAATCAAACCTGGAAACCCACTGGCTTGCCTTCACACACACAGCATAGCGGGCACACCTCACCCACCGGACACTATATTATTATCATTATTATCATTATTATTATCATCATCATTCATTTATTATTATTATTATCACTCTTAGAAATCAAGGTTCCATAAAACCTTCTTCTCAGAGGTTCAAGGATCTACTTATAACCATTTGTTTCTGTAGAACCCTTTTTGAGTTAAAAGCGTTATTTGTTAATTTCAACAATTTTTTGTAGAAGAAATAGTTCTTCATGGATCCTTTGGAGAAGGCTAGATAGGCCATAGACCATAGTTCTTTTGAAAGAGCTATAGTTATAAAGCATATAAATGTCAACGCCAGGCATTATTCAGTAATCTGAGAACAGTCCCACACTCCGAACACCAGCAACATGACCATACGGTTTGCTTGTCTTTGGTCTCGTCATGGTGGACACCATATAATATTAAAAGGGGTCTTGACAAAACCCACAGAAAGTTTCCAAAGTTAACCTGTACAACCTGTAAAAAAGGGATCTTGGTAGAACCTCCTTGAAAGGTTCTAGGTGGAAACGCTGAGGATAGTTACTGCGGGTTCTATGTGGAACTTTTTGGGAAGGGTTACAGGCGAATCCCTCTTAGAACCATAAAGCGGTCTCCTATGAGGACAAGTTGAAGAACCCTACCTGGATCTAGTTAGAAGAGGAGCACAATGGCAACGTCGCGCCCAGATCAATCTCCCTTTTCAATCAGTGTGGCAGCTCAGGCTATTAGCTTCACACTCACACCTCGTCTTTCTCTACACCTGTACCATAACAGGTTTCAAGCCAGCGGTTTGTGGTTGGGTGGGGAGCCAAACGTTTTGTGAGCTTTCTTTACATTCCAAGAGAGGCACCTTTGCACCTGCTGCTATAAGGCAGTGGTGGCTTTCAATATACTGTAAGAATCTTCATATAACAAGCAGCGATACTTTTATGTATCACGGAGTGGGTCAAGAGTCTCCACATTCTCACTACGATATGCAGTCGTCTTTATGCAAAAATCACAATTGCTATTTATATAAAAGTGTTGCAGATAATTACTGAATTCATGCAAATATGCTTTTCCTTCATGCTTGTCCCTCAGGCGGTACAGTCAATTTTAACGGGTGTTGTCTGCAAACGTGGTGGCTCAGTGGTTAGCACTGTCACCTCGTGGCAAGAAGGTGCTGGATTTGATTTCTCTCTCTCTTTCTCTTTGGATTTTGGAGTTTGTGTTGGTTGTCCCTGTGTGACCCTGAATAAGTGTGGATGAAGAATGAGTGTCTGAGCCAGAAAATGCTTTATAGCTCCGCTGAAAATTAAATGGGAATCATCTTCTGGACTGTTTGCAGCATGATGTTCTGGGAATATACGTACTGTATGTCTTCTTTCTCAGCACATTTAACTCAAGCACGCATTCAGTATGTCTACAGCCTGGCACTTATTGTTTATGAGTGACTCTAGACTTGGACATACAGTAATACTACTACTACTACTACTACTACTACTACTACTAATAATAATAATAATAATAATTTGAATTTATATAGCGCCTTTCAAGAGACCCAAGGATGCTCAATGAGATCCCAAATCCCCTGATTCTAACTTTGCTAGATAGTTGTTTGTAATCCCAAATACTGATTGACCTGTCACAGGCCACAGCAATAAAGTATGTGACATAAAACATTTTTATATTTAGTGGCACCATAGTGTCAGCTTATATCGACCAGTTCATCCACTGATGGTATATTGTCGACAAGATCACAAGCCCCTTCAAGTACAGCATCTCACTAGTCAATCTACTTATGTAACAATACACCCCAAAAACCACTTTCTGTATAAAAGAGGATTAATGTTCTTTTCTTTGTAACATCACGCTGACAAAACTGGAATAATGGAGCTTATTATTGCTGTGTGCGGATGAAATGCTATTACAATATCTCACAAATTACTATTTGAGGCGTATGGCCAATAATATGCCCGACTCCCCTTTACGAGCTGTCACAAGGTAACCAGGCCTGTGAAAGGACAAAAGGCGTACACCTTTTGCCCACAAGCAGAGGTTTTATCCTCCTTGTCTAATGGATACCAATCACATTCACTGATAACAATAGGCAAGGTCACCGGATATGTGAGATTCCTCTGAACTTGGTAATTTATGCCTGACAACAGCTTCCTCTCTGACAAATGTTGCAGGCCCTCGCTTAGCCTATTTTCAACTACACTGCCTTACAAAAGCAAAGAGCAGCAACTGCATGAATACCAAAACTTCATTTAAGAGCATTTACAGTTTTTTTTTTTACACGAAAGTGATGTCCTACTCCCCCGCCTTCGACCTTTTAAATGCACCAAAGTAGTTACCGCTTTTTGCCTTCGTTTGCCAGTACGATATGTCCTGTGTCAAGGATATACATGGTCCAGTAATCTATAGAGGTAAATGTTGCACGACATATAAACTTAACCCTTGTTTTGCTTTCTCGCCATTACTTAACCCCCGTTTGGTCGATAGATGATTGATTTTTAATAGAGATTCTCTTTGATCCCGTCTCTTTTCTGTTTCCGTTGGTGTAAAGAGCAGCTGCTTGTCAGGGATGCTGTCTCCTCGGCTGACCCACAACGTGACACATACGCTCTTTTCATGGTCAGGTGGCTCTGCTGGAAACAGGATCTCAGCCACACAAACCACAAGAGGTTTGAATTGGGACAAGATAGTTGCAAGGGAACATAAATCAGACAGTGCATCCTGTATTCTGATACACTGCAGAAAGAGAATGCACCTCATGCAAGAATAAAAAATGTACCCCTCCCCTTGCACCTTTTTAAAGCCGGCAAACTGTTCTCATTGTTTTCCAGCCACACTGACTTGCCATTTTCCCATGGTGATGCTCTGACCGGCGGATCTGGATAACGTCTGCTTCAGCTGATCGTCTGTCACCCTTTGGTATTATCAGTCTGATAGCACTCCTGACGTTGGGTCAATGGGCTAGGAGAGGTTATTGACAGCAGACAGCCTATGGTGTTGATGCATGCTACGAGCGGCCACACTGTATATAATAGTGACATTTTCCCGCAAAACTAAAAATCTACTAATCTTATAGTTAAATCAAAATTTGGCAGACAAAGAGACATAGTCACATCATTGAAGTTGATGTTTTTAAGTGAACTGCCAAGTTATTAACAGCTCAAGTAAGTTACTGTTCAATTAAGATCACAATAATTTTGTCTCATATTTATAAGAATATAACATAGATATTATGTGTGCAACTATAAATAAGCCATTGCCGTAACTTGCAGGATTCTGTGCACAATTTCCTATCTCGGGTCAAAATAACCACTTGGACATGCTGTATGAGAACATTTCAAAAATTTCAGGATCACTTATGGAAAACACCTAATATGAGAAGTCTTCCTCAACATGGCATAAAATGTCACATACTGAACATTTAACACTGCAAAAAGCAAAGCATCTTTTCCATCTCTGCACATACTGGATGGACTGGATTCCACCAGGCAAAAACCCTCAGTGTAAACCATTGTACATGCTTTATATCAAGCTATTCAGCAATCCTGCAACTTGAAAATCAATGAAACCGACTTATTCTACTGTCAACAGAACAGAGAACTGACAGCCAGAAGAAGAAAACAACTTACAATCAAACATCCTTTACTTTGACACAGCAATAGTCTATATCAGTGAGAACAAAAAATATTGCTTCAGGATCTCTAGTAAGTACTAGCTGACAGAGGAAGCGAGATAGTGTTCTAGGTTCTACGTCTCAAATTGTTCCCCAGTCAGGTGTATCCCCACCCCCTCAGCCAAAGAGGTAAATCAGCTTGGCTTACCTTCAACAACAAACACATGAATGTTTTGTAAATGGAGTGGTTGGAGGCACACAAGGCGCTTGCCCAGGAAGGTGCTAAATCTGAAACTTGGGGAAAAAAGCTACAAAAAGCTCATTGGGAATCACCAGAAGTCCTTTTCCCCCCTTTATCAAAGAATCTTTCATAAAGACATTAGGGGCGAATCCCCCACCTGCATGATGTTTTCCCCTCCTACTTCGCCTTCCATTTTTCCAGCCAACTGCCCTGGACAAAGCAAAAGGTGCACCTCTAAGGTGTCCTCTCGGCGGAGAGGTTTTTCCTTCTTTAGTTCAAACAGATGAGCCCTTCTCTCCCCTCACACCAAATGCGATGCAGTGGGGCCCAGCTTTATTTCCCTCCGTGGGGAAAAACCTGAGCAGGGGACAACAGAAAGTGGCTTTAGAATACAGGTCTGAAAGAGGGCAGCTGTAGTCTGAATGAGAGTCTATGTGCTTTTGTGTTTTAAATGAGCATTGTCTGTCACTCAGTCCAGGGCATGGATTCTGGGGCAGCCAAAGGGGAAACATTTTAAACTAAGTTTCCCCTTTTATTGTCTGTCGTTTGTCTGGAAAAGTTTGTTTAAAGTGTTTAAGTCACAAAAAGGGAACAATGAGGGTTACGTTTTGAGAGGATCTAAATTTGTAGGAACTCAGTAGGAGTGTATACGGTAGAACGTGTTGATCATAGTTGATCATGTCAGAAAAAGGGAAGTTACCTATGTTGTTTGTTATAGCATCAGTCTGGCTAACGTGCTTAACTTGTTACTGTGAAACAAACAGTGAAGACTATCACATGGCATGGACTAATGATCAAATTGTCATGGGCAACCTTCATAAACCGTGCAAACTGACTGACAAGAGCTGCTTGTAAGTGTGATTGGTTAACAGCTATATTGCCATTTGTCATTTTTTGGGTTGCTTAGGGCCCTTTCCAGGTGAAGGGAGGTCAGGGTGGAAGACCGGGGGGGTGGGGGGCAGCTTTTCTTTGTCCCCCCATTTCTGCCACCTTCTCCTGTATTGTGTCACCTAAGATATCATTTCTACCTGGTATGTCTATACCTGGTCCACCTGGTATGTATACTTTCTCCAGTGTGTTGCATCTCTTCTCCACACCAGATTTGGCTGGTAAACAAACATGACATGAAGAAGAGGGCTTTGTCTCTCCACTTAAATCTGCATGAGGGATGACTTTTATGCAAAAATCCAGCCGTCTTATCAGTCTGAATCACAAAGCGGGGCTGCGACAGAGAAGAGCAGCCCATCCCACTAATTGAGATTCTGTAGATTCGCCCGATTTGCCCAAAAACTGGTGCTGGGTATGGACACAGGGGGAAAACGTCTTCACACAGGAAGTGATGAAACAAAACTGTCTCCTAAACAGCAGTGAGTGAGTGCTCCATCCATAGAAACTTGGACTCATCAACGTTAGATCCTTTGCGGAGCAAAAGAACCACAGTTTTTCAGAACGCAAGTTAGCTAACTGCCAAACTTTAATGGCAAAGAATGAACTGTGGTCAAAATATAAATGGCAATGACTTTTTTTTTTCTTTTTTCATTCCTTCATGACAAATGGCTAACTACCTTACCTAGATAGGTATAGACTAGTTTGAGCTCGGAAGGTCAGCTATGCTAACTAGCTAACAGATAACTTGCATGACTACTGTAGATTGCATTTTTTCAGTTAGTTTCAAGAGCAATAGGCTTCAGCTTCCACCCTCTCTTACCCCTTGCCTTTTTCTATGGGCTTCAGTCTAATGTTACTTTTCCAGAAAAACTGTGGTTCTTTGACTCGGTGGAACTAAAATCTCATGTGGGGTCCAACTAAAACCACGATTGCCTAATTGCACTGGCTGTTTATTGTGCACTGGACTTTGTCTGAGCATCTGCCTTGAAAGCAACTGATCTCTGACATGGGAACACCGAAAGACTGGAGGCCCGAGAGGAGCACAGTGCTAAAAATGCTGCAATCTTCTTCCACACTATCTAGTATAATATGGTGTGTCGGGGGGTGGATGGGGAGCAAGCATGTGTGTGTGAGTGTGCACTGGGCACTGTGCAAGCACCTACCCAGCTTGCATCTGTCAGCTTGATACCGTTCACTCAGCCTCAGCCTGCCTGGACTCCATCAGTAGCTGTGTTTCCCCTGATATCCCAGTGGCTCCAGTGGAGGAAAAAACCACAACCTTTTCACAGGGTCGGTCCGCAGACAATGTCCAGTCTTGTGCGTGGAAAAAATGGCACAGAAGAAACGTCAGCAACACAACCCTTTACGTTTACTGGCTGGGGCGGAATGATGAGCTGACCCCCCCCAGGAGTCAATCCATGTGTTCCTCTCAATCGTCACCTTTCCCGGCCCCTGCCGAGTGAGACCTTGGACTTTTGTGAAAGCCGGGTTATTGTGTTTCTAATTAAGCCAGGTTAATCTTCCCAACTTTGTGCCGTTTGCAAAGTGATATGGGCGCGCCGCCATGCCAAAGTGACATTTATTGGTTCCTCCAAATACGGACCTTTCCCCTACCAGGCGGAAACAAAGCAATAGATAATTTTTGTTTTAATTTGCCAGAACTTCCCCTGCTCTTATAATTTATTAAACTGTTATTTTTCGTCTCGTTTCATCTCGTGTTTTCCTCAAAGGAGGCGTGCAAACAAAGCATTGCACGCTGTCACAACTTAATTAAAATGATGGAGGGCACATGAAAAGAATAATGAAAATGATGTTTCCTCCCACAACACAACACAGCAGCATTGTTTAAGGAAACCTGTGACATGTCGTAGATCAAAGCTACATTTCATTACAGCCTCGCTCGCATGTTTCACACGACTTTGACTTATGAATGTCGTAACATGGCTTTGGGTGTTTATTACCCAAAACATCCTGTGGTTTTTTTAAGTTTTTTTTTTTTTAATGAGATTCGTTTTGATCGTCTTAACCATAGTTACCAGTTTATTCTTGTTAATGTCACGGCCTGGTCAGGGCTACTATTACTTCAATGGTCCCGTAGATCCCTATGGCCGGGTGTGTCCTGTTGCCTAATTAAGGTTGAAGCCGTCCTCCTCACATGTGGAGCTCAGACACTTTCACAGGCTGCCCAATGTTTGGGGACTTCTCTCTTCCCTCCGATCGGGTTTCAGGCCAGAATAAAAAGAGCCTCAACACTTTTGTCAGTGGAGTGAAAGAGTCTCATCTCTCTGTGGGTCATTGGTGGATGGAGGCCAACGCCACTGTACCTCCGACCTATTTACATGACTCAGCACCAGCCTCCTAAAGTCCACACAGCACAAAGGAGACTGAGGTGGAAGAGCCACCTGTAAAACAAATATGGCGCCGAGTTGGCACCGGGATTACTGCTCTTTTTTTGTGGCAGGGTTTCAGATTGCACGGCTACTGATAAGAGTTCTCAAAATCTTTATTTCATCTGTGATCTGAAAGGGCCGTGTAATTTGTTGTTATAATTTATTAGTTGACGTGCATGTATAACCGCAACTGATTCAAAACAAACATATAATGCAGTTATAATACGCTGGGACTGAAGTTTAACTCTGTTTTGAGAGTATTACTCCATAAAACACATTCAAGCTCATCCTGTGTAACTCTAGAGACATTAACAATTTATAACATGCAGCACAAACAATAAAAAAAAAAAGAAGAAAAAAAAGATTAGGTTAGATTAGATGAAGCTTTATTGATCCCATTCGGGAAGTTGGGAAGGTGTTGCAGCAGGAAATAGCAACAGGATACAGCAAAGAAAACTAGGATACGAACAGAGCTAATGGGGTTATATAAACATATGCAACTGACAATTGCAACTATTTAACATTCAGACATAGTAAATAGAAACCTATGAATGAAAATGTGCAAAAGTCTCGAATCTATTACCAGGTAGTATCAGTAGCAGCAAAAAGACACAAAGACAATGTGTATTATGGTATAATATAAAAACTATATATATATATATACAAATACAAATACTGTACCACAGTTCAATTTTGATAAAAAAAATAATAAAAATACTACATAGATAGAATTTTAAAGGAAAATAGATTATTCAATATGCATATGGTCTCTGTGAGAGCCTGACTGATTGCACTGACAGAAGGCTATGGATAAAAAATATATGTGATATATAACAAAATAAAAATACTTCTCTGACTACTGAAAGGCTTGATTTGATCAAGTGTTGCAGTCTTGAACGCTCCCCCTCATTGCAGCTGCAACCTGCAGGCTCTTGTGGAGTGTGATTAGTGCCATTGATAGGCCAATTAGAGACAGCTTCTGGTCACTGAGCGCCTTGCCAAGTATCAGCTGGATTACCTGCCAACCTGTCCACTTCACCCCACCCCCTCACCACTACCCCTGCTTTCTCTTTCTCTCTCTCTCTCTCTCTCTCTCTCCATTTTTTCCCTTTCCCTTCCCAATTCCCCCGCTGCGTCTCCTCATGCTCTCTATTTCCTTTACGTTCTCCATTTCATTCTCTCTCACTTCAGCTCCCCTTCTTGCTTCTTAATCTGCAGCACTTTACAAGCAAAGCCTTATCCCTGTATAATCTGTGGAATAAAGTTGTCTAGCTCAGAGGCTCCTCCAGCCCCCCTCCATCCATCCCTCTTTTTAATCAAGCTAATGGAGACAGCAGATATTGTATTGATCTCCCGCGCTGCATGGTTTTCCTCACAATGAATCAACGGGCGGCTCCAAGGGAATCAGACATCCCAGACTGTTTTATTTATTTATTTGCTTTTATTCCTCTCCCTGCCCTTTTTGAACAAACCCAGAAGGAGAAAAGCGAAACACCCAAAACGAAATATCCACACTTGCATTTTGCTGCTCAACTTCACAAATCTCACACCCTGCTCGAGTGATCTGTAACCTTTAAGTGGCTTAGCTCTTGACCTGTGAAGAGAAGGCTTATATCTTCCGCCCGCTAATCTGGAGAGTCGGCCGCTGGGATGAGGGCGGCAGGCCAATTCAAATCTCCTGTTACAAATCAGATGGCACCCATCCAAGTGTCATAAGAAACAGACGGGTAATGACAATTCACTTACCCCCTCGGTAAGAATCAATTCCCCCACAGTGCACCTGTCACAGAGCCCTCAGTAAGCCGAAGCCATTTCTCCCTATTGTCTGACACAGTAATTGCATGTAAAGAAAATTATTTTCATTTTTGGGAGAACTGTGATGAATGCCACCAAACTTTTTTCCCTCCCCTACACGAAATGAAATCCTGACAAGAGAAAACTAAACTACATCATTCACATTCAAATTCATCCATGTATGGGGGGGAATGCTGTGTACCATATTCTATTCAATGGATTGAAATACAACAAAATCAACCTCTCTGCTCGTGTCAGGCATCGGCTGCACCTCTCGCTAAACTGGTCAATCTTGCAATGTACCATCATATTTTGCTGAAAGAGAATATCTGAACCTGTTTTGAATGGCTACATATTACAAAATGGTATTAGACAGGATGGGTTTGGCTGTCAGTGAGCGAATGTGTTTTACACGGTGCACTGATTACTTTAATCACAAGGTTAGACTATACTACTTTTAATGCATGAATAAAAATGTTTTTGATCATATGAATATGCCTCCCAGTAAAATATCATAGCAATGTCCCTGCTTGCATGGGGTAAGTATTTCTAATGCTGCTGCAGTGTATCTCAGAGTTTTATTTCTATCGGTGGTTGTTTGCCTGATAACGACAACCAACTGCAGGTCATCGTTTATCCTCCTTTTTATTTAAGACTGTCTTGAACACAGAATACTGCCAAAATGTTATTAGAAATAGTAGCCACCAGCATATCTACAATCTCAGGACCTTTATGAACCTTATGTATGCATGTTATTCGGTATAATTGATAAAGATGATCTTGAAACTTGAGTATTGTGGTCTTTCCTCACCGATTCTCCCTTATTTCTTTCTGGGTACCTGTAAAGTCAACAATCTCCAGCTGTTGGATTCTAGCAGGAGCCTTAGTGTTCCATATCAGTTATATAAAGACCACGTGGTGTCATGTTACATTTGGTACCTAGAAATCTATTACAGATTTTCATTTGTAACTAGCAAAAACAATAAATTGTACAGTGATGTATTTAGACTGGAATATTAAGTAAGTAATTTGAATCAATTTTGTTCCCTTTTCCTCCATTTCAGGGTGTAAAAAGTTTTCTTATATCAGTGTTTTCTCCCAATCACTTTTATTACCTGTCCATGTTGCTTTGCCAGTTTTTATTTTAAGTAACATTGAAGGCATAAGGCATACCTAACAAACTTGGACATCTCCTCCACTTTAAGTAATATGGGATATTATATCACTATTTTATTTTCCTTAAAGACTGATAATGATTCTTGGCCTCTATCATCACTTAAGAGAGATCAAAGAGCAAAATTAGTCCAATGTTTTCTCCTTAAAGTGACATAAGTGTTGACCCGGAGAATCCCTGCAAGGGCTGCCAGAAATCATCAGTGAAGTAATGTTCAATTATGCACACCATTTGTTCTATAAGGGCAAAATTAGAGGGTAAGGTTAAGGCAAGACAGAGGGTATCCCCATCACTTTGGTATCACTGTCCTTAAAGGCACTGACCTCTCACTAAAATTAGTGCAAAGAATCGCTTTTCAGCAGAACATAACTCAGTTCAGCATGAAATATTTCACTCCGTATCGACTTTTTCATCTTCTAATAGCCCCTTATAAAAATGGTCGCTTTACCATGTTATGAATACACATATCTTCAAAACTAATACAACAGCCTTTCTGAATTAGCATTATTGACTGAAGTGGAATTAACTGCCCCTGTAATGTTAATGGAAGGTTAATGTTAAAGCCACGAGATAAGGTGTGGGGGCTTAAAACACATTTATTGATTCCATAGCTCAGTGGGTGATTTCAGAGATGATTAGATAAATGCTTTTTCTCAAGATTTTCCCCTCTCTATGTATTTCATTTCTGTTAATAATGTCAATTTGTGTGCAATTGTCAGTGGATCAATGCATAGTGACACATCAATCCAATTGCAGAGAGCAAGATGTGATAACTGTGCCTGGTATATGATGCAAAAATACCACTATAACTGCTATACTGATTAAGATCAGGATGAGATGTTTGGAGTTTTGGATCATTGAAATGATTTGTTTGCTGATCAGTTAAAAGGCTTTCCAAAAATGTACATCATATTTTAAATCCAAAAGGTTTAGACAAGAATGAATAAGGAATTAAAAACATTTAAATTCCCATTAGACTAATAAAATATTACATACAAAGAATAAGTAGAAGAGTAATTTCATAAACATTCACTTGAAATGTTTTTGTATACTCACAGAGAACAAGATGTAAAAAGGCTGGTCCATAAGAAACAATACTAACTGGTCTCCATAAGAAACTATATAAACTGGTCTTTTTGGCTCATCTTTACTAAGGTTGCCAATAATTCTGGGGGCACTGTAGATCTCTGTATCTCAGAGCATTAATACATGAAAGATAATGAGTAGCTAAACAGATTTTCTTTCTTCAGATCTGCTGGTCCCCATATGAAATAACACTAACTTGTCTCCATAAGAAACAATACAATTTGGTCTCCACATGAAACAACACTATGTGGTCTCCGTAAGAAACTAAACAAAATGATCGCCATATGAAACAACACTAACTGATCTCCTTAGGAAACCATACTGGTTGATCTCCATTAGAAACAATACTAATTGGTCTCCATAAGAGACAATATTTACTTGTCTCCATAAGAAACAATACTAACAGGCCTCAATAAGAACCAATACTCACTGGTCTCTATACTAGTTGGTCTCCATAAGAAACAACACTGTGAGTACTGTAACAATACCGACTGTTTTTCTCAGTAACAAACTACACTGAATGGTCTTCTCCATATGAAACAAACAATACTAACTGGTCTTTTCCATAAAAACAATACTGACTTTCTCCATAAGAAACTAAAACCAAAAGCTAGATTTTCCACAATGGTACCAATATGCTGCAGCAGCTGTGAGCAACATAGTCTAGACAAGGGATTGTCCAAGCACTGAGTCACTTTCAAAGCCTTTGGAAAAAACACTTCTTTGAAATTCCCTTTTCTTTTCTCAAACTGGTGAGAGAATTGTTGTCAGTGTTACAGGCAGAACAAAGTGTAAAGGGATCGGAGAACCTTTGAGAATTACCTTAGAATCTTCCCCATCTTTTAAGTTACTGAACATCCAAGGCAAAGAATTGATTGTGAGCGAGCATCATATTGGGTTGAAATATTATTGAAGATAGGGTCTGAATGCTGCTCTGGGGGTGAAAATTGATTGGCAGATAATGATATAACATTTTCCACAATTCAGAAAACTCTTTGGTTGAAAAAATCCTTCAAGACATCTCTCAGAATCATTGTGGCACAAGGAATACAAACTATAATGTTACACACCTTGGGTCGCGGGTTGCACATTTGTGCTTCAAAAAACTGGGGGGATGTGTAAGATTCATTGATGATATCAAAAGAGCACACACTGTTGAGAGCCTCTATTCTGAACCCAGCGCTAAGCTGGACAAAAAGTAGTGGCATCAATTCAGAATGATTAAAAGAAAACCTACTGTACCATTGAGTGCATCAATTCTGGCGTACAAAAGAGGTACGTTAAGTGTCGAGATGAGGAGAGGACTGGCTCTAGTCTCTACATAACCTCTTGCCCCAGCACAAAACAGTGATTTGAACCTCTCAGAGCACCCACATAAATACAGATGGCCTTGTCTGCATGTTAATTCCTGGGATATACAATCTGAAGCACTAAAACCCTCAATGTCACATGCAAATCACGTCTCTGTTTAATTCCGGAGACACAAACTGTCAAATACTGCAGTTATCAGCCGGTAGGAAGAGTGACACCAGTGCTGATTAAAAAGACCATGGGAGGGAAAAGATGCTGTGTGCAAATAAAAAAAACACAATATATCCAGAATGCTATACCACCATTCAATGAATCATGCTAGTGTCCCTTTCAAATAAGGTATTTGATTAAAAACGATTGCAGCTCATTTCTGATTGAGATGTAGCGGGGCTGACTTAAACGATGTTCTTCAGTTCCCTCTCCACGGTGAGCATAGTGTAATTGTTGTCTCCTCCCTCAACTCTAAATGACAAGGTTTAATAGAGTCTTCGCACGCAAGCACATGGGAGGAAATACAATTTGCTTGGCATTGTGGACCGTAGACATTGCTGCCGTATTGTTCCAGCAAATTAATTAAGTAAATTTTCTTCTCTCGAAGGTAGAGGAGGGAAACATTCATTTGAGGTCATCTCAAGAGTACTAATTTGGCTCCCTTGCTTGGAAACGGATAGGAAAAATCAACATCCTACATAGAGGATGTGAATATTTTATATTTTTATATTTAATGCTATCTGTAGTATGTGCTGGATACCAAGGGAGCAAAAGGTATATTTTATCCGAACACTCGTGAAGAATTCCTCTGCGAGAAAAGACATTTCAACCCCTTTCTAATTCTTGTCTTGTCCTTAGAATTCTTTCCTTGCTTTTGACTTTTCTTTTAGTGTTGAAGCTACATGAGGCAACTTCGCACGTTGATGGCAAATTTTTCAAAGCTTTTTCAAAGCTAGTTCCAAGATGGCGCCGTTGTGTTCGGTCGCGGTCGTGGTAGCTCCGAGGAGATTGTGCGTTTTCTTCGTTTTTATTGTTATTTTTAATTTATTTTTTTGCACCAGGACATCGGCACTAATTACGTATGACCGGAG
>CABFOP010039900.1:7262-19389 GCA_900683385.1 Anoplogaster cornuta
AGTTGTGGGTGTGAGTGTGTGGGTTTGTGTGTGTGCGCTTGTCGCACGCCACTTGTCACTCGGATCCCCGCCGACTCATATCAAGTAGTCGAGACAGTTTGTCCTAATGGGGTCTCCGTAATATAGGCGGACCGTCGGCAGACCGTTTTGCACTTGCGTGACTCAGATCGTGTAGCGACACCCGGGACCGGGACCCGCAGAGTTTTTTTTGACCGCCCACTCCCGCCCGCAGCAAAGTTAAAACCGCCCACTCCCGCGAGATTTGCGTTGGGTCCCGCGGGACCCAATCCCAATGCAGGGCTCTATTTGGTGCCATTGCTAGAATGGAACCAACTTTGCTGTCGGAGAACCAGCTTTCTTTTTTTTTTTTTTAGGTGGGAATGCAGGGAAGTGTTTGAGATTAGGCTCCGGCATGAGCACGGGAACTATGTTGGTGGAAAAGCACTATCACTAGCAAGTATATTATGTGCTTTATAAAATGTGGTTATGTTGTTTTTGCCCATTTTGTGAACACTTGTATTTTTCTGTGAAAATAATTTTTTTTGAATATATGTCTTTAACAAGAAAAACAGAGAAAAGGACAAGTTGAAGAATAGAGACTATAGCCAACTCTTGTATTTTTAACCTTGGGAACACTGACACTGTGCAAGGTTTGTCTGATGACAGACTGCATTTATACAGCCCCAAGGCTTATAGGATAGCAGTAGCGGTGTAGACTAAATTAAGTGGCATTCAGCTGCAGGGTGTACTCACAGGAATGGAAATCACCACCAGCTCAGGAGGGGTCTCAGGGGACCCATCTGCAGCAGCGTATGCCACTGCAAACACATATGTTTTCAGCCACAGCACATCTAGAACTGTGAGAGACCAAGGTAAAGAGAGGGTTAGCCAGAGACAGGACATGGGGAGAGATGTAAACAAGTGTCAACTCAAGTAAATGAGAAAGTGTAAGGTCAATGACATTAGAGCATATTATCTCTCACCAGATGAAAAGCTCATTGTATGAGTCTAGATCAGCCATATTTAATTTCATACATAGGGCAGTGACCATCTTACCTTTGACAGGGTTGTCAGAGCTGTAGAAGTTCGGGCAGGGGATCACTTTCCTTTCTTGCAGTGCCTATTCAACAGAAGAGAAACATTGGGTATTAGTCATTGGGTATTCATTATATTACTGTATGAGCAATGAGTGTTCTATATTCCATTATAGTCATTTAGATTCACTTACTGGAGTGTATTGACTGACTGTGGCATCCATTTTTCCAGCAGCCACTTGTTTTCCTTTGGGACTCCAGCAAACTGCAAGAGATATTTATTAGATCTGTGTCGCATAATGCAAAATAGAAATGAGCAGTCCTGATTTAATGTCCTTGAAACACACAATTATTTAGGGTTCAAGAACCCTTCAGAGCCCTTATTGTTTTTGTACAGATTTATTGTTGCTCTCGTTCTTTACCTATCTTTATTTTTTCTCTGCAAGACTCTTCCATACTTTCAGCTCGCAACTTGTTGTCCGGCTACTTTAGGAGATGTGCAGATTCTATTATCAATTAAATATATCTAATGGTGGTGCAATACAGTAACTACAAGTCAAAAATAAAACCTTTCAAAATAGTAGAACCCTGCAACTCAGGTCCTATAGGCCTTAAACTAGTCAAACTTTCAATACAGTATTGAAAGTTTACTCACATTGTGTGTATAATAGTATTATACTCAAGGGAAATAATAAATAAGGACCTTGTCACACAAAAATGTCATGTAGCTATCCCAAGAGGCAATAACTTGAAACACAGAATCTATCATTTACATATGTATTACTCTGAATGTGCCACTCACTGCATGTGATGCCACTGACGGCAGGTAGCTGGGCCTGCACTGTGACAACGTCAGTAACATCCAGAACCATCATGCTGCCATCAGTCAGACAAGCAGCCAACATGGACGCCTGAACGGGGTTCCACTTCAGGTCCTGCACACAAGTTCCTGGATCTACTGCTGGCTGCAGAGATGCAAAAGGTAACTTCTGTGCTCTCATCTGGAGTGGAAGGGGGGAAAAAACAACACAGGTCAGGTGCCTAAAACTCAACGATAAACCACATACAGCTGCATTTTTGTGTAATTATTTTATTTCACACATTACCATTTAATCATATCATCATTAGACTGATGACTGATCACATTTGTAAGTGACAGTTCAAACAATTTTTTTATTCTCACCTTCTGCCATATTCAAAATCAGACTAAGGTATTCTCTAGAAGCAATGCATTTCACTATGAGAGTTTTTACCCTCTTTTTCCCTTTCCTCCACTACATGTTCAATGTCAGGGAAATTTCTTTTGACATTTGGTGTGGAATACTGAGCTTAAACACATGGCCTTCACATGGGGCGGAACGTTTTCACAACTCTGACAGATTGAGTACAATGCTACTGGTCAGTCCCATACAACGGTGAGATTAGTCTTCGGTGCGACAGAGAACATAACGTGATGAGCACACTATTTAATATATTATAGGCCTATTCAAAGTAGATATCGCAGTCTTTTGCGATGTGAATATCGTGCAAGTTCATATCGCGATGACGATAATAAAACGATACATTGTGCAGCCTTAGTATTCTGATGAAGGGTCTACCTTGTGCCCTAGAATAGCTTTAGGACGCAGTGAATTTTGCTTCTTAGCCAGAAAAACAGAGTTTAAACAGCTTTTTAAGGAAACAAGGAATTGTTCACCTTGTTCAAAACCACTAAATACAGTTTAAAATGACCTCTGAGGAAGATGACAAATTGAAAAAACAAAACATCATGCATACTGACACCGAGCAACTAGGGCAGTCACAATTATGAAATTTTAGATGATTAATTGTCATACACATAGAGATTCGCTTTAGATTTAATTGTCTTTTATGGTTAATATTTTTCCCACACAGCACTGCTGTTGTGTTTGGCTTTACAACCAGGCCTAAATACATGTTGTTAATTTCAGTGGCTGCTCATCAAAATGATGTGGTCATTGGTAAAGGAGTGTCAATTAATCTTCAAATAGTTCCAGAAACAATGTTTCACCTCTCTCTTTGCAGCACATAGATTTATCTTAAATAGCTTGGTCTAGAACTGTCTGTAGGCCGTACACAACAAATGTAACAAAAAAGTGTTTCAAGACAGTTAATTGATGTAGAAGGACGCTTGATTTTATTTTCAAAAGTTAATATGAAAGGGAAACACAAAGCCATAGTTAATGGTTCCTGCTTCAGCTTCCAGACCGTGGTCGGGAAGCACAGAGGAGACTTTGTTTTGCCTCCAGGGCCGAAGTTGATGCTCACTCCGGGGCTAACCTCCCTCACTTTACCCAGCATCTGGGAAGTAAGACATGGGAGCTGTCTTGGGTCCTAAAGAGCTGCAGCATTTATTCCAAGAAAAACTGAAACCTAAACTGTACATGAACTTAACTGTTCATTTCTTCTCTGCTCCGTCACCAACACCTGTCTGCTCTGAGCTCAGCCACCACTCGTACTACGCACTGAGCTATTCCTTAAAGGAGCCACGCTACTCTTACAACACCATGTTTCCATCCAAGCATGTTTATGCAGCATATCCAAACATTGGGCTAGAATTCCATTGATTGATTGAACAAACAAACAAACTTATTGTTACAGGTGTCATTCATGAAAGCAAGGACTACAGATTATCTGAGTACATCTCTCCTGAGCAAAAATCAAAGGCTCAGTATTCCAAAATGAGTAGTGACTTTATCTGAACAAATTGAACTCTGCTACATTAGTAGCAATAGAAATTAGACAACAGTATTGGCTTATATCCTGTAGAGCATTATCGAAAAGAAGAATGTGCATACATGAGAAAACACAGAGACCTGAAAAATTGACAAAAGCAGTTACCTTGTTCATAAAGGTGCGGATGTCATAAAATGCCAGGGACAGCCCGGCCTCCACAGACATGCCACATACTGACAACGTGAGTTCATCGCAGCTGAGGGCCAAATTATGCAGAGGCAGTTCCACAGGCACCTCTACCAATGCAGGTGTCCCCTCAACTGGAAAGGGGGGGAAGGATTGTTTAAAGGGACAAATGTGTGGATCATAAGCAGGAGAAATATAAGACAAGGGAGTGACAAGAGTCTTGCAGTAACAGTGCATTGGATGACAACAAAGTGCAAAACTGAATGGATAAAAATGTGACCTGAATGGTCTTAGGGGCATTTTCATACCTATTTCATTGGAGTTGCCTTCCACTTTATCAGCAGCAAGAATGTCTTCTGTTAGGTAAACTTTAAGTGTTCTGTCCAGACCAACGAATGTTAGTCCAAATTTGTTGGAGAGGGCAAGCAGACTGGACCGATCTTTTGGCAAATCTTCAGGGGACTCAAAAACTCGAGTCTTTTTCATCTGACGAAACTGGAAATCCTGAAAAGTACAAATGACAATAATTATAGCTAATGTTAACGTTAAATATTTTTGGCAAGAAGCTACACAGTTGTTTCAGGATGAGCAGTGATAGGTGGTCCCAGTTCATTAATGGTACGTTGTAACTACTGTGACTGCCTACGCACAAGAAAACAACAATATAAACATGCTTGACAGAAGACCGCATGGCATATGTCCATACGATGTAGTAACTAAAGACATGTGTATAAGGTAACGTTAGATAGTTGGCACAGCTTAACCACGTCACTGACTGTCTGGAACATGAAATTGCAAATTGGCCTAACTTATACAACTTCAGCGGAACTGTAGGTTAGTTAACTAGTAGACTACTTTAAACCTGCACGCCAATAGGTAACTGTTAACGTTAGGCTAATACCGTGCTAGCATCAGTAGCTGGCAAAGTGACAAGATAAAGTTTGTGTGCCAAGTTGTTAGTTTATTATAACGTTATTGAAGTGTGATTCGAGTATCTAGCGGTTTGACCTGCCCGTGTGGTTACTTTGGGGGTACTTTACTCATAAAGACAGCGAAAGCTTAAGAGCGAACTAGCTACCGTTAGCTAACGTTAGCTAGCCGACTCGCCAAGCTAGCAACAACCAAGCAATTCCAAAACGAAAGCCTGCTAGCGTTAGCTAACGTTAGCGTATACATGCTAACCTGTGACAGCACAACTTGTTACAACTCACCTTCATTTCCCTCTCGGGAGGAGAGTCCGAGTCGTCGCACATTGTGAACGAAAGGAAATATTGTTATCCGACCTGGTCTACTGTAACGTTAGTTTTTGTCCAGTGTATATCGGAAATGTTGGTCATAGGCAAATGTTGTGCCCCGGTGACAAGCCGCCTCGCGCGGTTTAATACAAGACATACGTCATACGTAGGACAACCAATGGACACCAGAGCAACAGATACGTGCTGCCAAGACTTGGTCGATGTCCCCTGCAGGTCACAGTGGTTTTCATAGCTCCTGAGGACATTTACAACACTGGGGCCAGTTTAGGCTTCAGTGTCTGCAACTGTTAGACTGCTTTCATAGACAATTGTGTATCAACTAGCCAGTGGTCCCCCTGAAAAATGGGGTAATTATTAAAATTGGGCATTATTTCACTCACTAGATATTATTACAGTGAGTGGATATATAAGAATGACTATTTGACTCTACACACTGTTGTTATCTCCCCACATACAATAGAGACAGTTATCAATTTCTATACTAAATCATAACCAAAGTCTTCTCAGGTGGGGTTCCTTGGGACACAGTCATATTAGATGGGGTTCACTGGTCTAATGCATATCTATTTGGTGGTCCACTTTGGGAAACCCTGTATTTGCCTACTCAGAAGGTAGCCAACCTACTCTGGTAAGACCATAGTTGTCTCAAAGACATAATACTGTAACTTCATAGCATACAAACACAGAAGAAAAAGGAGGGCAGATATGGTGAAGTAAGGACTTTTATTAGAAAGCAGACTTTTCTGTATTGCATTTCAAAGAAATCTGTTACTCTTGAATTACACAACTGAAATTGGTAATGGGAAATACCATGATGGGAATGAAGGTTACTGTAAGATTTTTATGCAACATCAAAAGTGGCAACTTGCATTTGTCTTGTATATATTATTGATGCTCGAGTCAGAAGGCGCATAAACATTTTAACATTGTTCATTTGAAACATAAAATAGTCTCAACACTGAAATTCTCCCATCCCAGTTTGACTGGTGCAACCCCTGTTCATTATCACGATCACAATCTATGGTTGCATGGTCAGATCCTCTCTTCTCATATAGACTGTAGTCCATAGAGAGGTAACCACTATCTGATTTAGGACCAGTTTGGGCCCATGCTAACCATTGCATTACAGACATGGCCCATGTCAACATGAGACACCTCTGTTCATGAAGCACCAAGGTATCAGTTAGATACCAATCAGTCTGTGTAGCAGAGACATACATCAAGAAGGCCAGAGTTAACACTACCATGTACCTCCATTCTGGAATAGGAAGCTAGCAAAGACCAATAGCAAGCTGGAGAATGACAAGGCAATTAGCAGGAGCACAGCAATTCATGACAGATCTCCCATAGTGCACTTCGGGTCTCATCCCTATTCTGATTGTCAGCGCTCTGAGCACATGGCTTTGAAGGATGTTTTTTCCCCTTTCTGCCTCATCTTCCGTCATTCTTGACATTTCATTTTTGTATGTAATTCTAAAGTGCTGGCATTATGTTCAAAGACACATACACAAACAAACTTTTAGTGCATTTTTCTGAGTCTGCTGAAGGTTCAAATGCATACTCAACTAGTCTTCGTATTCCTCTCATAGTCACTACTTTGCTGTTGTTACTATAATAGGTTTAAATGTATGCAAACATTCAATAAAGGGCCAGGGTATGTGATAGAAATGCAAGCCTAGCCATTGCAAGACTCCACACTACTTTGTTAGCAAACAGCTACAGTGTTATTGAGCATAAAATACATGGTGCATAAAGATCGTAGGTTTTACTGGGTTAGAATGAATGGCATGCCTTTTATGATACAGGTGTCCTTGAATACAAATTAACTGTTTCCAGGACCAATCCTTCAAAGGAACAAAGGATCTGCAATTTTGCAAGAAATTGGGCCATCCTGTAAAACCACATCACAGGGCCTACAAATATCTCTTACAGGGCTGAAAAGACTTACAGCAATAGGGGTTGAGCAGAGTACTATGTAAAGGGTTACAAAGTGGGAAACAAAATGTATTTTCTAAGGAGAATTTGTCAAAATAGGGTATTTTAAGCCAACAAAATAATGTACAAGTCTGACACTATATCTCATATTTCTCCTTTTCATTGGTCATCCAGTCAAATAGTGAATATTACTACAAATAACAGTTTTATGTCAGAAAAATGAAATCTACTGGGTAAATTTTCTGCAGAGCAGACCTCAATTTCAGTCAAATAAAGTAAACATTGTAAATTAGTACATAACATTACATACATATTACAGGACATTTTCTTTCAGCCACCTCAAATAGAGCTCAAGGGCTAGCCATCACATTCTCTGAGAATTACTCAGTTTCTAGTGCAACATCATTCATTTTCAAATTTACCCTGTACAAGAAAATAGATCCCAAGAAGGAAAGAAGCAAGAAAACAGTTTGTGATAAGAAGGTTGGTATTTTTTGGCTGGGACAGAGTCAGACAGATTATGTAATAAGGCAGACAAATAGTAAACAAGCTGATTGAAACAAGTTAAAAAGGTGAATGCAACAAGGCAAATGTATTTAAAAATAATTCATTATTTAAAAATGGGTTTTATGAGTAAAAGGCTATTCCACAACTGAAGCCTCCCAAAATCCTTGTTCTAAAGTTACTGATAAAGGCAACAAATGTATTTGAGTAGGTACACTATCTGCATCTATACTTTAAAAGTGAAAGAGTGATATAACCTAGTGGCCATCAGATGGCCACTATTATCAAAACTTAAATCATTCAACTAGTAAGCCTTTATTTGGTAATAAACCAAACTTCTTTAGCCTGCTCTATCAGAATATATTGATCCAGGGGATCCAATTTGTCCTTGTTGATGAGTTTTTTAATGCATCTGAATACATCAACATTACAATTACTTCAACTTGATCAGGCAGGTGATCCAGGATATGTTTACGCATTTTCTTCTAAGGATTCAAATAAATGAGATGATGACAAACAAAAAGTCAATAAACTGTTATTAGTGTAAGCAAATAAGTGGATAAATTGATACATACATGCCTACCAAGGTTCTTGGTGACCAAATCTTTTAGCATTACAGCTTTAGTAGAGGACACAGCTCCATCATTGTCTGCATTCTACAACTATACGTCATTTGTCTTGTTAATGTCTCAACGTAAACAGATCCACACAGTCTAAGGCACTGATCCACACCCCTTTCATCACTACAATGGAACATGTCAATGCTTCCTGCATGTTGTTTACTGCTTTATTATAATTGGAGTTCAAATTCATCTGTGGTGGCCATGTAAATTCAGCATGCTAGAAAATAGCTGCTGAAGTAGAAAATGCTGTAGATTTATTGTCTTTGAGAATGTGAGAATTTTGCTGATTTACTGTACAGACTAGTACAGATTTCAGATTTTGTGAGTGGCAGGTTAAATGCAATGTAAAACATTTTGTGTGTAATCTAAATAGATCTAAAAATAAATCTAAAATAAGTAATTGTGTAATTCAGATGATGAAAAGTGTAGATGATTACATCCTCTCAAGTGTCACATTTTATAGGTGAGGGAATTAAGATAGCAGCTCCCATAAACAACTGAATGCCTTGAATTGTTTATAGAAGCTACTTTAAGAAATGAAGTTGAATAAACTCAAAATGAGATGAAGTAATAATTTACTAGATCTTTAAGATTACAGTATCCCTCTTCTAAGCATGTTTTCCTAACATACGTGCAACACATGTTATTACAATGTTAGCTAGTAAAGCAAAGGCATAGAAAATTGTAAGGATAGTTAAAAAAATCAAGAGCTTGTTGGGATATAGATCCTGAGGGCCTGCACGTGAACCAAGTTCAATTTTATATTTATCGGGGAAATGCTCCCTCGTGTCCCATCACATTGGAAGACCTATTCACAGCCAGTTTGAAAATCACTAAATCACTGCAGCTCCAGGTTAAAGCAACACCCAGCCTCACTGTCAAATAAGTGCTATTTTATGGCCTGTTTTGACGTGGATACTATACAACTGTGAAAAAAGTGTGTCATATAAAAAAGAGATTCAGTATTTGACCATATTCAATCAAGGCTTGGACCCCTATGCCAAAGCAGTGCTACAGTTTACATTCATCCGTGGTCTCAGTCATTCTCCCACCGCCCCGTTTGCTATATGGCAGATCACATTTCTTCAAGAAATACTGTAAACTTTTTTTTTTTTATCGTTACCTAGTGCAATTATAACCCTGTGCTCGTTGTGCAGGGCCATCTTAAAGCTTCCCCCAAAGAGTGATAAACAAGATAAGTAGAATACAGACATAGAATAACTGGCCCATCCTTTGAAAGGGTTCAGCATTAAAGCATAAACAAAGTGCTCAAATTTGACAAGGGGCATATATTTCCTGCTTTGCTCTTTATACTACCAACATTTTCTACAGTAAAACCTCTTCCAATATTATTATACTGTTTATGTTTTTTCAGAGCAAACATAGACATATTTCCATATTTCAACCACATCAGAAATAGCTAAGCTTTCCAAAAATATCGGTGGCTTAAATTAACTTGGGAGTTGATCATTCATATTTTGAGGACACTGAAATTGATGGTCTGATCTTGCGATTTAGATGTGAAACGTTGACTATCGATCAGGAAAACTGGAAATCGAAACATACAACAGTATATCTGTAGCTTTTTGAAAATCAATGCGCAAAACAACAAAGGAAGGCTGTTCGGACTACGTCCCTAAAGCGTGGCAGAAAGCGTGAAGACAGATATCAAAAAGAGAACGAGTACAACAAAAACAGGTTTAAGTCCCTGTGCAACATTTCCTCACTCCGCCCCCAAAATATAGGAACAGTCATCGTCCAACTCCACAATCCCCTAATCACAGAATTTTTTTCAGGGAGATGTGTGAGAAAATGTCAGTCTTTAGAACAGTCACATCTTGCCAAACTCCTTAGTTCCCCCCCCCTATAATCATTTTCAAGTGCAAATGCAATAAGCCAGCAGAAATTGCTCTTATTAGTTTAATTCAATAATTTACAAAAACAAAAGTCAGAGGATGGAAGCAGGACTATGTAGTCTTAGTGCCAATCACTCCACCACATCGAAGGTGAAACAGTGCTTCTCTCTGGCATCACACTTTGTACAGTAGTGCACTATTCTTCTACCATACTATGTAGTGCGCTTCCTCTCACCATTCCACATCTTGAGTCTCTTCTCCACGAGGCAACAGCGTGCTCCAAACCTAAGTTATGAAGCCGATCGACACCGTCAAACCCGGGTCAAACCCAGGTCAGAGCCAAGTCAATCTGGGGCTAACCTGCGGACTGAGGTCAGATCCCAATGAGAAATGGAAAAAAAACTCCCTTGTTCCTTTTGCGTATTAATGGCATATGTTTTCTTATCTGGATGCAGGTTTTGTGTTGGTGTCGTTTTTCTATAATTCTCTGTATTCATGCAAGCAAGCTGTGTTAGTGCATGTTCTCGTTCATGTCTCTGGCATCTCGACCTCTCTGAGTCTGAATGTCGTATTGTAAAAGGACGCTTAAGAGTTACGCTGATTGGACAGTGTTTTTTTTAATACATTGGTGCAGATATTAAAGGCTAAGATCAAAAGGTGGAAAGTGTGTGCACGTGTGTGTGTGTGTCTGTGTGTGTGTGTGTCCATATCTGAACAGACACAGGCATCACATTGACTATCTAATCTAGTATGTCATGGGCAAATATCCATAGACAAACAACTCCTTCATGTGTTTTAGATCCTTGGTTGGACTGTGTAGAAAATGGCTATCCTTCCGCAAGTTCATCACCTCTGTCGTAAATCACGTGCTCCCTTTTGCAGAACATAAAATTGTTCTGTTAATTAGGCGGGAGTTTGTTCTAATTCGTTGGCAGTAATGCACCATAGCCTTCTCTGAAACTGAAATTATACGTTACAGCCGTGGGAAAAACGTGATACCACTCAGAAACACGTTTATTTTTGAGTGGTTGCTTAAACCTTCCTTGGGCCATGTGGGGCTTGAGCTGTTACTTGCTGCATAAACTGCAAAATAACTGACCAAAATAATGATCATTGCTATCATTGATATTCGACTACACTTCAACCTTTAAGTTAAAACCTGGAGTTTGTGTCAGACATATTTAATCACAGAAAATAATTAATTTATAGAATAATTTGACCGGAAGTGGTCAAACAGTGCCAAATGTGCTTCTCATTAGGGAGAACTGTTCAGTCTGTACCTCCCAAGGTTACTCGGGATATTTTCAGAGGCATTCCAAGAAATCGGAATATCACTTTACAAACCTTTACCTCTACCACACTCCACAGAGTATCTGCAAAGCAACTGTTGCGTTCGTGCTGCACTGAAATGAATCATTACAGCATTTGCTCTGATATAAGACCGTTGTAATATTGCTGTGGGTGCAGAGTAAATACTATGAACACGGTGGAGCAGAAAGGGTTGATCGTCTGAACGTATTAATGCCATGCCTGTGTCTACTCGGTTTTCTATCAAAAAAAAAAGAAGTGTCGTGTGAGTATGTGTGTGCACAAGTGCGCGGCATGCATGTGTAACAAAGTATTGTATTTTAAGTTCGACAAGCATAGCCTTTTGTGCAGAACAGTTCCCTTCGAGGAAGCACAAAGAAGGAGGAGAGAGAGTGATGGAGGAGAGACAGAGTAAAGAGAGCAAGCAAAAATTAAGTGTGGTGTTTAACAGATTTCACAATGTTCACTGTCCATTCACCCTCAGACCTCCAAAACTCTCCTCTTCCTGTTCGGGGGGGGTGTCGCCGCGTACGCCTGCTTCAGCTCCCGGGATCAACGTTGGCACCCCCCGTGATCCGTCCGCGCCCTCTAACCCCGCCTCGTCCTCCTCTTCCTCCTGCTCCTCCTGGGCTACTACGCCGTCACCTTCGGCGCCCTCTCCTCCGGCCGTCCCGGCGGGCCCCGGGCTGCCCTCAGCCAGCAGCTGGGGAGTCCTGAGTGGGTCCTTGCGA
>CABFOP010039932.1:0-15262 GCA_900683385.1 Anoplogaster cornuta
GCGTGGTTGTTTTTTTTCACCCCCATCCATTGCTTTGCGTTCCCCTTTACGTTGTGTCGGTTTGGGCGAGTCCATTTCAATCGTCAGCATTGATTAGCATAGTTTCTTCTGGTTAAAAAAAAAAAAAAAAGAAGACACAATTTGCCAGCACATATCGTACATGTTTTAATCAAACCATAGATGCAATAATTGAAATTTCAAGCCATATACTGTTTTGCAAATGTATATAATATTTACTTTACCCCCATGAAAGGATACTGGTTTATTCCAACCTCAGGGCGACGACGTTGACGTCACTTCTGCCCGATTTGGAAAGTAGTTTCTGAAATATGTTGTAGAATGAGGTGATATTTAATATTTGACTACCTTATAAGTACACACTTTCTTCTGCAGAAATTATATAAATGTGTACATGTTATGATTGCTGCCAGATTTCAACAAAGTGTATTACGTCGTTTAGTTGTTGGTTGTAAGGTTGACCTGTCCCAGTGTCTTATGGGAAATCGCGCTAGCCACATAGCCGCTAGTAAACGGCGGGCTTGGTTAACTTCCGGTTCGACTCACAAACTGCAGGCCACGCCCCCCATAGAAGAGGCTTTATTTAAAAAAAATTAAAAAAACACCAAGAACGTGGAATTATAGGAAATATTGTCTCTATTTCTGAAATAAATCAATCTTAGTCTTATATCATACAGTCCCCTTGGTTGTTGGCCACTCTCAGCGTCTCACTTGAAAGAAAAAAGACAAAGCGGCATTGCATCTCGTTCTCGCGAGATTGTGTGACTCAGAAGTACTATTCACACTTCTTCACCAGCCACCATTCGCGCAGGCACACTGAAATGGCGACGGCTCCGGGTGAGTGCAGAATTTCAATCTTTAATCTCGATTTTAAAGGGTTGAGCTCTAATAATGTTTAGAATTAAGTTAACCGTTTCACTATGTAGAGGTGCTATCGGCTATCGCCGTATCTACTCTTTCTAATGTCTATTTAACCGAACATCGTTACATGGTAAGCGTTAGGCCTAGTGGCTCATCAGACCTCTCTCGCCTTGTCTGCCGGATGGCCTTTTTTCTGCATGCTTATGTCGATAATGAATGTCAAGTTAGCCATTTTATTTACAATAGAAAGCCCGTTTATTTTGCTAAAATTACCTTTGTCGTCAGTATCTAGCTGCTCTCGTTGTGAAAACCCGTCTTTTTGTACATATCTGTGTGATTAGCGCCTGAATGACGTATTTGTGTAATGTGTTGCTAACTGCGAAGCTACTGCTGGCGAGGCTCGCGCGCGAACAAGCTGTTTGAATGTAATTAACGCCCAACTTTTTATTGTGTTTATTTCCTTTCAGATTACAGTTCCTACACCCAGGCCACTGCCCAACAGGGGTAAGAATCTTACTATAATTTAGATTTGGAGTGTGGTCTATGGAATTTCTGAAATATCAGGAAATTGATAACATTACGTTTCTTGGGGAAGAACATGATTAAGGGATTTTACTAAAGAGCCACTGTGTTCAATCTTTATTATGTTTTATATTATTATATTTATGTTTACTGTGTTGTGTTGCTATTGTGTTTACTTGTTTCCTGCTGCTGTAACACCCAAATTTCCCTACCTGGGGATTAATAAAGTCTTTGTAGGAACATACTAGAATGTATTTTACAATTTCAATGTTCCTACTGTTTAAAAAAAACAGTCTTGTTTTCCACATCTAGAAAAGTTAGGGAGAAATGCAACTATTATATTGGAAGTATTATGGACACATATTTTCCCAACCAGTCAAGGCTTAATGTCAAGTATAGCTGCTTGTTGATCCACTTACGGAATTAAGGAACGATAGCCCAAATCAGATTTCCCTATAGTAATGGTCCTAAGTGATGGTTGTTGCCAGAAATAAAACCAGCGGCATTCAGATATTCAACATATGAAGCCGATGGCCTTAAGTTGTTTTTCTACATTGTATGCTCACACCCCCTTAGAACTCGACTGACCTGAAATCATTTACACGCCCCGAAGGAATAACCACGATGGGAACCATGTACTCAAACAAAATATGAAAAACTGCTTCTGTGAAAGTTTGCTGAGTGAATTTTCTGCTTTCACAGGTATGGGTCTTATGCTGCTCAGCCCGCACAAGGCTATGGACAGTCTGCACAGGTGAGAAGTAAAGTACAACACAGGGGGGTTGAACATGAGCCGGAACAATATGATTTCAAAGGGATTGAAAGGCCAATGATAGACTGATATAAAGTTGCCATGAACTGCAGGAAATTTGTCCATTATATTCTATTAGTATATTCTAAGTACAGCAGACTATGAAAAGGTATTGACCCTCAAGATAAATGTCTGTTAATGTCAATTAATAAAAATATTGATTACTTATGCCCAACGCTAATGGTCAGTAATAGGGATGTAACGATACACCCAACTCACGGTTCGATGCGATTCACGATACTGGGTTCACAATGCGATTTCCTCGCAATTTGAATCTGAAAAAGATTATTTTAGCTATTTCTCAGACAAAAATTGCAACCAAACCAACCTCTTATCTTTTCTATATCAAATTTAAAGAATCCCTTTTTATTTCTGAGGTCGGGGATAACTCCAAAACAAATTGCAATGAATGCATATTTCCTTGTAAAAGAAACTGAAAATATCTTGTCTTAGCAACAAAACAAAACAACTAAATTGAATTTTAAAACATAAATAAATGATGAATATTACAAATAAAGAAAATCTCTTCAAATAAACAAACTAAGGCTTTGCCTTTGTTCTTAGCTTGGAATTTACAGGTTTTTTTTTTTGTTTTCATGTTGCTTTTGCTAGAGGGGAAAGCAGTGGGTACAGCTTAGAATTTTCCTTCCACCACTTGAGCGGACTGCTTGTGAGGGGAAATAGATGTTTCAGTTCTGTACTTGTTCATTTCTGCCTCAATCCTGCTGCTGGTTCAGCGAAAGGAGATCTTCCAAGGCCGTCTTCTTGGGAGGAGGTTGTTCCAGCTCAGCTCCTCCTGCTGTGTCTGTCTGGTCAGCAGGCTGTTCTGCTGCAGGTGTGGGGCCACTGGTACCTGCTCCCCTCATCTGTTTCCTCCACAGTGAAGTAGCAGAGATAGAAAAGACTAAGTAAATCTAGGTATAATAGAGACAGGGGTCTCGTTATCACAGAAGCAACACTTGAAAGACCTATACATCTGGAAGACAACATATAGGCTAAGGCCATAATAAACCAAGTCAGTAAAAAGAATCCATGCACATTCAGAGAAAATCGCTCTATGAATTCAATGTATTAGAAAAAGAGTAAAATAAATACCTGGTTGGGCAACTGCACAGCGTTCTCCTTGAGCCTGTGTAACACATCCTGGTGCTGGTCTTCCTCTAGATGGGGCAGAGTTCAGAATCGGGGGTCTACTGCAGTGCACTCCAGCAGGTAGTTATATTCCCCAGTGTATCTGTCTGAAAGGTTGTTGATGATAGCGCTCTTCATGTTGCTCGTGGTGAGGGAGAGCAATTTCTCTTTAGATGCGAACACTGCAGTTGCTGTGGAGCATCGGTGGAAGAAGGCTGCAACCCGCCTCACCCGACCCAGCAAGCAACGTGGCCAAGTTTAACATGTGGGCAAAACACTTGATATGGGGTGCTAGCCCGGCCTCTCACAGCAACGTCCATATTCCTTGTGTTGTCCGAAATGACAGCAATTCCATGTTTAGCCGTTTCACGTTCCCATACTGTCACAGCTGATTTCTGAACTTCAGCAATGTTGACCCCAGTGAGTTTCGAAAAGAGGGCGAGATTGAAGAACAAAGTTTGACATTTCCCAGTCGTTGGTGATCACATGGGCTGTGATTGTGATATAATAACTCTGGGTAGCCCTGGAGGTCCAACCGTCTGTTATCTTCCTCTCTGAGGGTCTGAACCACCTTTGCTTTTGTTTCCTTGTAAAGCGCCGACATTACAGTCTGGCTAAAGTGCTGCCATGATGGGATGCAGTATTTGGGCTCCGATGTGTTGACCAATAGCCAAAATCCTTTATTTTCAACCACGGAAAACAGCCTCGTATCTCTTGCCATGAAAACAGCAATGCCCCTCGTAATCTCTTTGGCTCTTGCTCGTTTGGGCAGACGGGGTTGCAAATCCGCTTGTCAGCGTGGTTTGGCCTTTTAGTAATTCTTGCGATATTTGCAGACTGTTTTTGTCTTGTCTGTTATCTTCTCGCCTTTTTAATTTTCTGACTCAGGGAAGCCAAAATGCTGCCACACCCCGATTTGAAACTGGATGGTGCATCCTCTATTTCAAAATCACCTGCGGCCGTCATGGCCTCATCTTTGTGCCGAGCATACTCTTCTCCCCGATTTGAATCTTCACATATTACATATGTTAATATGTTACACATATTACAACTGTCTCTCGATGCATCGTTACATCCCTAGTCAGTAACTCAAACCATTTGATAGTTATGCTGGTCCTTTCCAGCAGCTAAATTATGCCCTTCGTGTTTCAGCAGGGTTATGGCCAACAGAGTTATGGGTCATATGCTCAACCTGCTGCCACTGACACAACTTATTCTCAGGCAACGCCAGCAGCTGGAGGCTATGCTCAGCAGCAGCAACAGTACGGATCCTCGTACGGGCAACCAGCAGCAGGTCAGTAATTTGTCAGAATCGGCAAGAGATGTGTTTTGCATAACAGTTATAACGCACTTTTTCTCCACATGCAACAACAGTTAGGCTACCGCTATTGCTCTCTCTACATACACATAAAGCCAGAGTGAAGTTACCTTGATATTGGATATTCAGTGGATTTGTTATTACTTTTAATAATGTTTAAACCAAACAAGGAAAAACACATTTGATTACTGGAGGAGGAAGAACAGGTTACAGCCACTAGTTTAAATACTTGAGACTAAACCCATAACAAACCAAAAATAAACTAATTAGATGGTCATAGCAGCCTTCAACATTGTTTTGTAGTATCAATGCTTCTGATCTTTTTGTGTTGTCCTTTTCCACAGCTGGCTATCCTGCTGCCCAGTCCAGTACCTACTCCCAGTCCGCCCAGAGTTATGGTGCTACTGTATACGACAGTACTCCTGCTGCTGCTGCTCCAGCTGCCACCCAGTCCTATGGCTCCCAGCCAGGCTATACTGCCCAGTCCGCCTACCCTGGGTATGGCCAGCAGGCCGCTCCCACTGCTCCCCAGAGGTATGTGCCACCCATTGTGAACCAAAGAAACAACCTGTTTATAGAGCAACAAGATGCTAACGTTTAACATAATGGTCTTCTTTGTTTGTTCGTCTCCATCAGTTACAATGCAAACAGCCAGCCAGCTAGTTACAGCCAAAACAGCTATTCCCAACAAGCCGCATATGGCCAGCAACAGTCTGGATACTCGACCCAGCAGGGAGCCTACAGTCAGCAGCCAAGCAGCTACCCGCAGCAGCCCACACAGCAGCAGCAACAGGCTCCTCCCTCAGCCTACCCTCCTCAAGCCTCAGGTTCCTATGGGCAGCCCCCACCCAGCCAGTATGGCCAACAGAGTGGACCTCCCAGTTACAACCAGTCCAGCCATTACAGTAAGTCTTGGTTTTTCGATTTGGGCTACTATATATTACTGTCGATTATTCTCCTGTGGTGCAGTCTTGATTTGTAAACACACAATTATAGTGACATTGTGTTGTTCCTTGATAGATAATTACAGACAGGATGGCCAGGGTGGAGGTTCTGGCTACTCTGGCTCAGACCCTGCGAGGTACCCAGGTGCAGGGGAAAGCAGAGGCAGGGATGGCTTTGACCGAGGTGGAATGATGCACCGTGGGCGTGGAGGCATGGGCCGTGGCATGGGGTAAGTTCCTCTCCTCCACACTTAACCTCACTTGTGTTTTCCCTCACAGGTGCTGTGGTCAGGTAGAGCAGGGCTGAGTCCCCATAAAACATAGTTGGAATAATTCATGATGATTTTTAGCAATTTGATTTAAAAAAAGATTTTAAATCTTTCTCCCACGACGATGTGCCTACACGGGCAACAAATGTAAATGTACTCGCCCAGTTTCTCTCAGCCCTGTCTCTGAAATGGCCAAAGGTAAGGTAAAGGTTTGTTCCAATATCAAGTCAATATCAACTTAGTTAATTGTCTATAACACCTGTGCACATTTATATTAATTGGACATATTTTATACCTCACACATGATTTCACTGTGGACCATTATCAAAAATACTCTGGGTAACGGATTTTAGGGAGTTGCTGATCTCATGATTGGTCTATGGTCTATGTGATTGGATAGTACTGGAACAATCTTCATATTATCTAAATTATAATTCAGACACTGGTATTCCATGTCACTTTATCTCAGCAGCGTCTCACTGTGGTGCATTCACATTATTTTGAGTAGCTAATGGTTTTAGGGAGATTGACTCACTTATGATTGCTCAAAGGGTGATCAAAATTCTTAGTTATTTTGATCATGTATTTCTTGGGAAACATACAATTTAGTATATCCTGCAGAACGTTTCTAATACGTGAAGCAGACATTTAAGGGGTTTTAAAAACAGCCTCAAGCAACACCTTTTTGTCTTTTAAAATGGGTTATTTATGCTTGCTTAAGTGCAGCCAGTTGGTGAACATTTTGGTCTCATTTGGATTTTGGGAGAATAATATATTTCCACTTGGTAAATTTATCACCTGTTAATGAACAAATATCTTCACTGGTGTTTTCAGTTTGGTTGGTTTTTGCCGGGCTGTCTTTGTCAATAAGAATTTGTTCTTAATTGACTTGCCTGATTAAATAATAGTCCAATAATTTATTAAATAACATAATGTAATGTTGAAAAACCTAATAGTATTGCAAGATAAGACCTCAGTAATAATGAAATACGCTGCACCAACCATAGAGTGAACGAGATACAGGAAATAAGAGGTTTTCTCAAGCTTAATGCCATTTCTTACTAATACCTTATAACTTAAGATACTCAATATTTGCCCTCACCTGACGCCATCCATTTTACTGATAGTATTGGTTGACTCTCTAAACAAATTAACAGGGGTATTTCAATAATCTATGGTTAATGCTTCAATATTTGTCCAAACTAAAATTCATCAATGGAAAAGAGGAGTGCCATAGGACAGTTTGGTTCCTGTTAATGTACAATTTCTGCTGTCCTCTATAGTCAGAAATGGTCTGACCCAACCTCAAATCAGTCACATCGGTGTCCAGCTCCCCTAAGTGGGAATTTTGAAGATTGAGGAAGATGGACGAGATAGACACGAGAAAACCCAGGGGTATTTTGGGGGAATTTGTGTATGTTCTCTGGTTCAGTTACCACTGCTGGAAAGCAAAGCTGATTGGAAGATGAGAACTTAAATACATATTGAATCCACAAATTCAGCCTCCCACTTATTTTCAACAGAGCAACTCATCATTGTAAATCTTGGTCACACCACAGATTAGTGTTGCTTTCTGGGTTCTTGTCTTGGGAGAGAGCTTTTCCTTTTTTTTAGATATTGAATGATCAGTCTTGGGTCAGAGTAAGAGCATATGTGAATCATGAGCTCTGCTAATGCAGACGTCCCCTTGCAAGAGGTACAGCTCATCAAACTGAGCTTCAAAATTTCTGGTTCAGCAGTGTAAATCTTTAACATAATACAAGGGTGTGCACGTTTTCTCCAATTTCTTGCTCAGGGAATCACACACACACACACACACACACACACACACATCTCAACAACAGGTGACACAATAATGAATATAATGGGGGGAAAAGTATTACTATGCATGAATCAAGTAACTGCATTGTTATTGAAGTATTGGTAAATGTACACATAGCATCTCCATAATTGCATTTTCACTTTGGGATTAAGTATTTTATTATGGCACAGGAATATTTGAGGGGGGGTTACATAATGTAATTTTGTAATTTTCAAGATGTTTGTTTTGTGGTTTGGATTACAAATGTTTGATTACATTCCTTTGAGCATCTTTTTAACATGCTTTGTCACATTTATACCGTACAGGTAACAGTGAGAGCCATTTAAAACCATCTATACTCTAAAACGTACCTGTACTCAATACAGAGCCGGCAGCTTAAGCAGCAGGAGGGTGCTTAAACAAAGATTCGGGGTCTGCCTTTATTCAAGAACTGAGGATGGTGGTGTTGTTTTTAAAGCATGATTGGTATATCTATTGACCAGGTCTTTGTTTTTATTTTTATTTTTACCTAGGTAAACACTGTAACATGGTGTACATGGTGTAACATTTGTTTTAGATTATTTTAAACTATGTACCATTAGGGATGGGTCGGTGTAACATGGTTTGATAATTTGTCCAACACCGAATCGAACCGGTAATATCGTTTTTAACCACCGGATGGCGCTGCTGACTAGGAACATAATGAGTTACATGTAACTGCACGGAGAAGACTGTAGCGGCACAAACAAGACAACCAAGTAACACGCAAGTTTTAACATCAAAATAATATAAGAGGTCATCCTAGTGCCAATACAAAAATGTTCTCTTTAAATAAATAAGTTAGGATGGCATAAATCAGTAGTCTACTCACAGTGCAATCTTCAGAAAAGACTTTAGAGGCATAACATTCCCCGTTGTGCTAAACACTCTTTCAGACGGAGTGCTTGTCGCAACTTTGGACAGCAGTGGAAAGTTGAGCTAATTGGTTTTCCACCAGGCTAGCGGTCGTCTTCTCCATCAATCAGAGCCTCCTGTTCATGGGTGTTTTATTTTGAAATTTTGGATGCTTTATGCCGTTCCTGTGTCTGACTACCTGCCCAGCTTGACACATTCGCTCGTGGCTTGCAGAAAAAAAATAGCCGAAACGGCGGCCGCTGAGCTCCATGGCACGGCTGGTCAAATCGGTTAACATTGGGCACTGAAAGGAAACTGGCTGTCGAGCATGTTTTGAACGGGCACTGCACTAGTGATGACAAATGCTGGTATAGTCGGTTTGCATAAAATTAAGCCGGTATAAGCTCGCACACCGCACCGGATAAACCTGAAACCGCCCCATCCCTATGTACCATTATGTTTTTGTTTTTTATTATTTCAAGGTGAATATGATCACCTGATCAACTTGTGAAATTTCAAATGCATTGCATTTGTTTTAACTCGTGTACATATTTGCTTCAGCTGTACGTTTTGTTAGTGCAATAATGTTAGTGCAAAGTTGTAGTGTATAAGTATTATGTATGGAATCAATGCACCTGAAATCTTTCTACTTGTGTACAAATGTTTGGGTTTTTGTCACATTTTTCAATGGTAATGAAAATTTGTTAGTCATTAGTATATCTACTCAACTGTATCCACTACTGAGAACTGTCATTGAAGTTTTAGTCAGCTAAGAAATAGTTGATAATGTAGTTAATAACCCGCCTCCCCTCGATTGGATTGTATATCATTTTGGGGAGTTCTTAATTGCTGTTAGGATAGTTAGAACTGTATTCATTACTCCCTCAATCAAGCCACTTGGCTCAAGGCTCGGAAGTGGCTGTAAAAGGGAAATCGCCTTCATATCTCCATTTATTCCTCCATAGCAGCGCTGGAGACAGAGGTGGCTTCAGTAAGCCTGGTGGTAAGTTAACGAGTATTACACTGGTTAGTCCATTCCAAACCTTAAAACTTTTTGAGACGTACACTTCCGATTTATTGATGTATGCTACATTGTGGTATGCAGAATTTATTTACCTGAACACATCTGAAAATATAGGGGTAATGTTTTTGGATGCCTGAGACCTTTTTCTCTGGGGTACTTGGTATAATTTGTTTTTTTATCAGTCACTGCTTATGGTTTGACAATGACCGTTTTTGACAGGGTAATGACAAATTACTGCTGGCAACAAGTGTCACTTTTTATTGCCTTAAATCTCATGGACTGAATTCCTGGTTTTTTATAACTGGTCTTAGAGGCTTCTCAAATGGCACACTATTATTTGCAAAAGGGTTTGAGGTATTTTATTTTCCACTTTCAATATTTCACTTGAGAGGGAAATGTGGTCTACCATAAGGTGCCATTTTCAACTTTCCAATATGGCTGACAGCATCTGTAAGGAAGTGTCTGGATTATCTCTTTATAATACTCCTCAGGAGATGTACAGTGACCTCAAGTAGCACCCTAACTTTTCTTTACCTTTTTCTCTCCTCCCCCTCAATGGATGGACTATAGGACCCATGAACAGCGAAACAGAGCGTGAGGGTGAGTAGGCTAGACATTTAATTCTCGCATGGTTGTTAGGACATGATGCAAGTACATAATTAGCTTAGATAAAGGCTGCACATTTACTGCAATTTAGTGTGTTGGTTTGTTTCAGGACGCCCTGAAGAGCAGGATGACTCTGAGAACAGCACAATCTACATCACAGGGCTGACTGAGAATGCCACCCTGGACGAGATGGCTGAATTCTTTAAACATAGTGGACCAATCAGGGTAAGAATAGCTCTTTCTAAATGTTGAGAAATGTGATCAGAACAAATGTCTAGAATGTAATGTGATACATTTTTCTTTTAAGATGAACCGCAGACTGGGTCAGCCTGCCATTAACATCTACACAGACAAGGATACGGGGAAGCCCAAGGGAGATGCCACCCTATCCTATGAGGAGCCCTTCTGCGCCAAAGCAGCAGTGGAGCATTTTGATGGTAGTTTTGTGTTCATCACACTCCACATTAAAGACATAGGCAAATTGATGCAACTGACTTGTAATTTGTGTGCGCATGTTTTCATGTCTATTTTTAATTGCAGGGAAGGAGTACCAGGGCCGAAGGCTTAAGGTGTCCATGGCACGCCGTAAGCCCATGATGGGCGGGATGAGAGGGGGCATGCCCATGCGAGATGGCATGATGGGTCGTGGAGGTAAATTTACAATGCTCACACCATTCTGCTTTTTGTTGTAGCGCTGTCTCAACCAAATTTTGTGCTGATAATGAAACACAGGATTTCCATTTGGAATAGCTGCAATATCTGCCAGTAAACGTACTTAGCATTAGGTACAACTCAACACAGTCAGTGTGCACCATACTGACTCTTTAGGATAAAAATATGAACTAAATATAGACATTTTATTCTGGCTGTTAACTGTCAGCTGACTACTGTGAAGTCCATCTCCTCACCTTGGTGATGGCTAGGTCACTAGCCAGGTGCCTTGCAGCCACTCCCCCAGCATTTAATGTTTAAAAAGGCACTTGCAGTTTGAAAAGAAGAATAAAGTTAATTACCACCTCATTGTGACACGGCTATAATTTCCATATTGCAATGCGTTTTATTATCAGGTATGATGGGCCGCGGAGGAGAGCGTGGTGGTTTTGTCCCACGAGGTGGACCACGCGGTATGGGCAGAGGTGGACCTTCAGGAGGCAACATGCAGCAGAGGGCTGGGGATTGGGAGTGCCCTAACCCGTATGTATTCTCTGGACAGCATTGTCTGCACTTGGATGCATTTTCTGTATTAAACATTTGTTTTTACTACTTGCTAAATAGTTAATAAATGGTTGATGATCACAGGGGTTGTGGCAACCAGAACTTCGCCTGGAGGATGGAGTGTAACCAGTGCAAAGCTCCCAAACCAGAAGGTTTAGGGGGTGGCCCTCCATTCCCCCCTGCAGGTATGGACATGAGCACTTGTTTAATTGGTCTATGGTTCTTTTCTGGTATACTTGAAGTGATGTCTAAAGAGAAGAGCTCTCCCTGGTTGGAAGGAGTACATGTACTTCATTGATGCAGCCGACCCGTTAGTGAAGGCTGAACCTGAGCATTGTACTTGTTTCAGGTGGTGACCGAGGCAGAGGTGGTATGGGAATGCGTGGAGGCAGAGGTATGGACCGTGGTGGACCAGGCGGGTCTGGAGGTCCAGGGGGCCCTGGTTTCCGTGGAGGCTGGGGAGGCGACCGTGGCGGCTTCAGGGGGAGAGGAGGAATGGATAGAGGAGGTTTCCGTGGGGCCGGACGAGGAGGACCGCCCATGGACCGGATGGGAGGCAGGGGTGGAAGAGGGATGGGCCCACCCGGCAAGATGGATATGAGGTAGGGTAAAGACAGCTCCTTTACACTAAACAGGTTTTACTCTTTATTCTGAATGTTCCCATCAGGACTGCTGAGCGCTCCTCTGTTCTCTCTCTCCCAGGGACCACCGCCAGGAACGCAGAGACCGGCCATACTGAAAGAAGACTCCTTGACTTTTCCTCTTAGTGCGGAATTTGATTTTTAAGAAATTTTTAATTTATAATTCCATATATTGATGGTTATAGAACTGCTTTTGAATATCCTGTTGCAGTTTCATTCATTCAGTGTTTCTAGTTATTTTTTTAGTTTATTTTTACTCTTGGTTATGCTTCTTCTTGTCTTGTGCATGTTTTTTTTGCCTTTTTTTCAATTTGCAGATTAGTTTTGACGGTGTATTGTAAAATTCCAGGCTCATTTTTTATTGTAATTGCCTCCCCTTCCCCAAGGCAACTGACTATGTAATGACAAATTTGGGAAATAAAAAATTTACTCCTTTGATGGTATTGAAGTTTAGACATTTCTGTCTTTCACAAAACAGACTGACATGTCATGATTAACATCAGTAGTCATTGACAAATTCCCCCTCATTGATTGTTTTTCATATCTACCTCTTCATTCCATTTTTACTTTTTTTCCCCATATGTATCTTTTGTAATTCATTTTAGGACAATGCATGTGCTCAGGGATTATTGGGAATATAATTAGTGATTTTAATGGAAGGTTTACTGCTAATCTGGTCAAGATTTTGGGAATTAGAATGTTTTGTGGACAGATTACACTAAATATGGTGCATATGTTTGGTAGATTAGATTTAATGAACACTGGAAATGGGGTTATTGTAGCTGCAAAGAAAATGATGAGAAGTGAACAAATGGAGGAAACTGAAGATAATGGAACACATGATTACAGCAGAAAGGTATTGAGTGAGGATTTGATTTGATTTCACCCCCAGAATAATGCCCAGTGAAATCAAAACAAATCTACCAATCCCCAATAGTCTTCATAATGGGATGCTGCTTTATAATTGGGGAGGAGTTTGGTGATGCTGCCAGTTTAGTGAAAGCCAGTGCATTCTTCAATATGGGTGTCAAAAGTACAAAACTTAGGTTTCCCACTAGGATAAAACAGACATCCCTGGTTTGGGTTTATATTGGCTTCATTATTAATGGTAATACGAGCAATATTCTGAGCAGCATTTTCGGTTATATTAGTAGAAATTGTCTTTATATCCTGACAGAAATCAATAAATCAAGTCCTCTGGGGGGGGAATGAAAACAAATCCTTAATACTAAATAAATGATTAGATGATGCATTTGGCTGCAATGAAATGATTGGATGGCTTACCTACCTGCCGACTTGCATTCCTAACAACCAGGAAGTCAGATGTTGAGTAGAAAAGACGACCATGGTGGGATGAGGACTGTTGCTAAAAAACACTAACCGAGCTACAATGGACAAGCAGAGTTCTGGCATTCAGAATAACTACGCCGGACTACGCTGCGATATGGACTTTTGTCGCTGAAACACCGTAACCGAGATATATTGGACAAGCAGACTTCTGGACACCACATTTACCACACCTGTCCACATTTCGGCACCGTACGGCGCCGCTGTTAATGAGGTAAACAAAAAAACGAAACCAAAACATTCAAAATCCCTAGTACTACAGTACCCGTCTCAGTCGGTCTAATAATGGCCTCAAGGTGGCACTATTTACAAGCTTTTACACAGGCAAGAAAATGCAGTAGCTGTCCTCAGGGCTTTTTTGAATTATCCAATGCAACCTTAATCAACAATATTTAGTTGCAACTCTCTTAGTATGTTGGAAATCATGTTACTGTATTGCATTCCGTTTTAGTGGCTTTAAAGGGGAAACCCACTCACTTTAATTCATATTGTATTAAAGTGTTATCTTATTGCTGTCATCTATGAAAGTAACACATTTGTGAACATGAACTGCCATAACCACATACCAGAGAACTTAAGACTCGAGCACAGAATGAGCTTTGTTCTGCAGTGATGCTCTGAACCAGAAAAAAGTCCCCTTGTTTCCAGGAAACGACAGGGACCTTTAACATCTTTACTTTTCTTACACAAGACTTCCCATCTTGGCGTTACAGGCTCAGGTCTTAATAATCTGGTTTCTGGCTTTGGTGGAGAATTGTTCATGAACATGAATGAAAAGGTGAATCCTATAGCATAGGAATAACATGAGTTCTTAGATTGAACAGTATTCCCCTTTAAGGCAATCAAGTTGAATTAAGGACTATAATGAATCACAGATGTCAACAGTTGGCACGTTCGTTTCAAGCATCTGTTAACCATATGGCTATTAAGGCATTCTTACAGTCCTTTGATGGTCATCCATCTGTCAGAATTTATTTTAATACAATCATTGGGTTGCCACTATATAAACCTGAATCTCTTTAAGTAATCCTCTGTGAGTTAGATCCTACACAGTATATTCTGTTTAGTAAAGGTCAAACTTCTCAACCTTTGCTTTTCCCTGGAAACGAGCAATCCAACACTCTCCAAAATCAAGAGTGCAGTCAGTATTTTCCATGTGTGTGTGCTTTTTATTATAGTCCGGAATAAAACATGGGGCTGAATCACACTGGGTCCTATGCTCAACTCAATACTGTATTGGTGGCATAGTGAGTAAAGAGATTGCCCTTCATGGTTCAAGCCACTTTCAGCAAGCACCCACCCTGCTGACGTGCCCTTGAGCAATACACCGAATCCCTAGCAGCTTTTGGGGTGCTGTCCTGTAGCTGACCCTGACCTCAGACCGAATAGATGGTGACTATAAATAACCAGTAGGTCGTTTTGTTCTCGGAGCGCCCAACACCACAACTGAACGTTAGAGGTTGTCTAACCTCATGATGTCGCTCACGCTACCCAAACCTCCCATCTCCTCCCATCTCCTATCTTTTATTTAGGTTTTACTGCAGTCCCCTTTAGGTCATTCTGGGGGGAAACACAGTCACAGCTGCCATCTGTAAGTGGGCTTGTCTTTGTTTGTTGCAGCCAGTTTCTCATGCTGGATTAATAGAGTGCTGATCTCTCTCTCTCTCTCTCTCTCTCTCTCTCGCTCTCTCTCTCTCTCTCTCCTCCTCTCTCTCCCTCTCTCCCCCTCTCTCCCCCTCTCTCTCTCCCTCTCTCCCCCTCTCTCTACCTCTCTCCCCCTCTCCCCCTCTCTCTACCTCTCTCTCCCTCTCTCCTCCTCTCTCTACCTCTCTCCACCTCTCTCCACCTCTCTCTCCCTCT